>JABEEM010000332.1:0-56317 GCA_013363185.1 Fusarium secorum
GCACTTTCATAGAACTTAGCTCACCAGCTATCAATAACACTTCTTTACCTCAATAAGCCTAACACGCACTATTGACTATTAAGAGACGTGACAACCCAACGTGCTCAGCATAACGCCCTACGTATTCTGCAAACATAAACCTAGTACGGACTAGTTTACTTGTTTGGAAACCCCAACCGTCACACGAGTGTGACAGACAAGTGAGTGTGACACTACTTTATACACCTTAAAATCTAGTTTTTAAAAGCTTATAAAATACCTAATTTAAGCCTAAAATAGCTATAATTTTAATAGCCTATATATAAGTTTTAAAATAAGCTATATTAATTTTTTTAGATTTTTAAAAAAAATCCTATATAGCTAGTATATAAAAAAGCTTATTCACACTGTATAATTAAGCTTTACTATATAAAATAAAATATCTAAAAATCTTAAAAAAATATTTTTATAAATAAATAGCTATAGTTTATAAGAATATATTTTTATAAGATTTTCAGCTATTTTATTTAAGGTAGCTAGATGTTATAGGGTACGCTATTTTTAGTTGCACAGTATACTGTCACACTCGCTTGTCTGTCACACTCGCTTATCAACTACGTTATAGATTTAGAATTAGTAGCTAAGATAAGAAGTAATAAATAAAATAATAAATATAATATATATCTTATTAATTTGAATAATAATTAATAATCTAATTAAGAGCTTTATTAATAAGAAATTCTAAATCTTTCTTAAATAGCTAGGGCTTATTAAGATTATAATAAATAGATATTAAAAAGAAATAAGTTTAGAATTATTTATATAAAGAAAAAAGAGAAGTTAAAGTTAAAATTAATAAAAAAGCATAGAGTGCTTATTAAGAGTATTTTATTTATTAAATAAATATATAAACTATAAGACTAATAAATATAAAGAGATATTATAAAAATAATTTAAAAAATTATCTTGATAAAAAAGAGTTTAATATTACTTTAATAAGAAATTAGCTAAGATATTAAAAAGAATTTAATAAAAATATATAGAAATAAGATACTAAAGAGCTTAGAGATCTTAAAAAGATATAATATCTTAAGATTAAAAAGTAATAACTAGAGAGTTATTATTATTAAAAGTAAAGTTATATATATATTTAGTAATTACTTATTAAGCTATATTATAAAGCTTAAGAGTAATATAAATATATTAAACTTAAGTAATATCTTAATTTTTATTAATAAAACAATTTTAAATATACTTAATAGCTAGGTAATAAGCTTAAATAGTATTAAAGTATTTATAAAGAATGAGTAAAAAGTTAGTAAAAGTTAGTACTTAAAATATAAGTAAAATATATAAAGCTATATTTTTTTTTTATTATTATTATAGAAAATATAATATTTTAATAAAAAGTTAATATAATATTAGAGAGAAAGGTTATAATAAATATTATAGATATAATAAAAATATAAGATCTCTCTAAGGGATTAGTTAATAAGCTAAATATCTAGATTATAGATAAACTCTTAGAGAATAATTATATAAGAGGAAATATAAGATATAATAATAAAAAAAGTTTTTAAATATTATAATAAGAAATTAAATTTTAATAGAAAGTTTTAGAGAAAAATAAAAGAGTAATTAATAATAATTTATTAATAACTAAATATTTTAAATAGAAAAAATAAATATAAAAAAATTAATTATTAAAATAATCTATATATAGACTATACTTATTAATCTCTTAATAATATTTTATTAAAAATATATTTACTTTAATATTTATATTTAAAAGATTAATATATAAAATTATAATTTCTTATATATTAAAGAGAGATATTAGATTAGAATAATAGAATAATTACTTATACTTAGGTAATACCTTAGCTAGTTATTAATAAGTTAAGGGATATAGATATAGAACTTCCTCTCTTTCTGAAAGAGAGGACAAGATCAAAAAAAAATATACACAAGCTTTCCAACACATTACCCCTCGGCAGCTGTGTCAGCCTTCTTCCTTCACCCCACCCAAAAGACGCGCTAAGTCCATCACACTTCATGGCGGGGTTTGAAGGAATTGGGTTGACTCTGTTTTTGTAAGTTAGTTAGCAAAAGTCAAATTGACCTAAAGTCATGACTCTATCAATTGAATACACATGCTGGGGCACATGACTAACCGACCTTATGTATGAGAATAGATAAAGTGATATCAGTGAAGAAGCAGTAGTTTAAACTGGGGTTATTATCTTTATAAAGTATTTTCTTCTAGCTTATATTAATAATTATATTAATAAATAACTTAGACTTATTAAGAGTAAGTTTATTAATAAGAATTACTATAAAATTAACTTTATTATTAAATAATAGATATAATATCTTAAAAGAAATATTATATTCTTTAAAGAATTTCTTATTAAATAGAAAGGCTAAGGTCTTAAATATAATTAATAAGTAAAGACTATAAATATAGTAAAGAAATTAACAAAATTATTTTATTAAAAATATCTTAAGTAATTTAATAATAATAAATTATAAAAAAGTAATTAAATAAAGAAAATTTTAATATTAATTAATTAAATAAATTAATTAATATTAAAATTATATATATTAAATAAAGATAAAATAGTTAAGAATAATTAAAAACTCTCTTCAAGACTAATTATATAATATATAATAATTATATTACTTTTAATTAATAAAATATAATTAATTTACATCTTAATATTTATTTTATAATATTAAAGCTTATTTTTAAATTTAATTCTTATATTTTTTTTAAATATTTTTATTAATACTTTTAAAATAATTAAATATTAATAAATAATTATAATTAATAAATATAAAAAGTTAAGTTAGAGAATATACTTTATAATAAACTTAATATAATATTTCTTTAAATAAAATAAAAAAAGAAAATTAATATAATTATTAAAAAATAATATTAATATTATTTAATTAAAATAATAATTTTATTATTATTTTAATTAATTTATATTTTTAATTTATATAATTATATAATTTTAAGAATACTTTTATAAAAATCATATATTAAAATAAAGTTTTATTAATATTAAAATTAAAAATTTAATTTTTATATAAATTAATTAATAAAAGTTAAATTATTTTTAAATTATAATTAATTTTATATTTAAAAATATATAAAATAATATTTTAATGAATAATTTAAATTAAAAATAATAATAATTAAATTAAAAAATATACTTTCTTTTAAATAAATTTTAATATAATTATAAAAAATAATATTATATTATTTAATTAAAATAATAATTATATCATTAAAATAAATAAAACTTTTTTTAATTTTAACTTTTAAAATATTAATTTACTTTAAATAAAAAATAAAAAATTTAATAATTTTATAAATTTAATAATAAAAAAAATCTTAATTAAAAAGTTAATTTTATTAAAGTTTTTATTAAAAAGTAAAAAATATTAATTTAAATTAATTTTATATTATTTCAAGTAATAAGTTATTATTAATATAAAGCTTTTATTTCATAACTTTATAATCTTTTAACTATTGCTGTACTGTTGCTGCAATTGAGCTAAAGTAAGTGCATTTATCCTGCAAATCCAGAGTCATGCTCTCTAAGCTAGTCCTGCCCCCTGTATTAAACACCAGTTTGCGCCTCAAGGCCTTCAAATAGACTCCCCATATCGTTGTATCGGCAAGCCTGTACTTGTTTGGGTCATATGATCGAATGAAGCTTATCCAATACCCTTGAATGACGTTGATTGCATTAGCATTGATCCCACCTGGGAAGTAGCTTTGCGGTGCCCCGGAGCCTCCATTGCCAGGCCCCCATATTGCATGAACCTCGTCACAATGAGCCACACCTCTCCCCTGAGCCATAAAACCTGGATCCTCGACGTTATACCAGTAGTTCCAGGTTTTCTTTGGCATCCACCGGGAGATAGATTCTGAGAAGGAGATGCCCGAGCATTGAAACCTCATATCTCCATACGCATCGCTGAGGGGTCGTTTGAGACAGCCAGCTTTTGAACATGTATCCGCTAAGCCTGGGTACAAGGCCGTGATCTGAGTCATATGAGTTGACTCAAGAAGCGGAAACTCGGCCTTAAAAAAATCTTCGACCTCTATTTTCGAGGATGCAGCTGGTGCAAATGCTCGACCCTCATTGGTTGTGGCACCGATGATAGAAGGGACCTTGACGAACTTCCCTTGGTCGAATGAGTTCCAGAGAGCATCTCGTACGAAATCTCCATCAATAACAGGACCCCACATGCCGATTGGTAGCCGTGTGCCTCCAGGGTATGGGACCTTGATATTGGCGGCTATGATTTCGGCAATAGTCTTTGTTCGCATGCAAGCAATTGCATCCTCGGAGGAGCAACCGACTTTTTCGATGAAGCTTTCTGCTTGATACGACGCTTGTTCCACTGTTTTAATAGGTGAAGCAGAGATTGACTCGGCTGCAGAAGCGTGGAACAGCTTGTCATCTCTACCTCCGTATGCTGTGAGATGAAAGGCCACGCTCGCTCCTCCAGAGGAACTACCACCGAGAACAACATGTCGTGGGTTGCCTCCAAATCTTGATATATACTTCTGCACCCACTCAAGGGCCTTTCTTTGGTCGAGAAGGCCATTGTTTGGTTGCACCTTATCGCCATATGATAAAAAGCCTAGAACTGATACACGACAGTTCAGAGTGATGACGACCATTTTCATATCCGAAGCCCTGATCAGATCTGCTCCGTTTATCTTGGGTCTAGAGTTATCGTTAAAGCCTCCGCCTTGAATGTAGACGAAGACGGGGAGCTTGGCGTGCCTGGAAGCGTTTGACGGCGCGAACACATTGAGGAACAGGCAATCTTCAGACTGTGACTTTCCAATGAATCGAGCCTTTGCGCTCTGGGAAACGCATTTGAGCCTAAACTGAGCTTGTTTTAGTATCTGGTAGGTTCAAAGCTCAGTGTAATGGAATTACTCACCTTGTTTGCGTTCTTTGTCTGACGACTCCTGACTGGGTCTTGGGGAGGCATGAATCTGAGATCACCCAGAGGAGGTGCAGCGTAACGCATTCCGAGCCAGTGAGTAACACCGTTTCCGAGGTCCTTCCCCCTGTATTTGCTGTATGATACATCGACTACGGGTGCCACGGCATTGACAAGAGTAAATAACAGCACCATAGCCATCAATGGCACACAAGTAGGACGAAGGCACATATTGGACGAGGTATGAACTCACTGCCGTCAGTATAAGGAGCCGCATTGCCAGGCCCGGGGCATTTCATTTATACACCAACATAGTGCACCCTTTCTCTTGAATTTCGGATAGTGGTCAGGCTGTCAGTCTTGCTGGAGAAGGTCCAGAACCATTGCCAAGAGACGGAACGTGCTGTTGGTTCACTGAACCACCAACTGGCGTTGGTGGTTATAACCAAAATATTGGGGCAACCCTTTTGTACATCATCGATAGAGGCCTCAACCACGTTGTAGATCTTTCTTGGCATGGGCAGATGTGAGAGCCACGATCAGGCTGGTCTGACATTTGATTGGCGACGGGCCAACAGCCACGAGTGCGGTCTATAACGGTTTCTATTGTGAAGTGTCAATGCAGGAACCAAACCATATTCGTATGCTTCTAGATCAGGGTCCAAGCCTTGGCCATATGTTATTCAATATGGAAGAAACGCTCCGGTTCCGCAACTGGAATAAGGGTAGGAATGCTCAGCTGGCTCTTGTTAGCCACAATATGAAATTTACAAACTGATTCTTCTTTGCTTGGAAAGATTCCAGAAGCTAAGGTCATTGATATGTGACCGATTTCAGATACCAGGGCATGTCCAACTTGAATTTTCATAAGTGCTAGTGGTAGTGGTATGACCATGAATAGTGAAGAGCAAGTCCTTGTCATCTTTGATTTTCATCCTACTTCTCTAGATACAACCCTCAGGCCACCTATGAACCTTTGGAGAGTATTGTTAAATAATCGAGAGCCTCCGAAGTTCATTGTTCTGTGCTAAGTTAATGTCTCGTTGTTCCCGTTGTTGGTTTTACCAAAACTGAGTCTGAGTTGATATTATTCCCAACTTGGCTAAGAGATTCAGCCACCAACAAACAGACAGATAGACAATACAGGACAGAAGGGCTGACAGAATGGGTTTCGGAATAGTCCAGCCTCAACCGTATATAAAGCGGATCATGAAAGAAATTTAAACCGTGGCTGATTATATTCACCGTTGGTCGCGTGGTTCGGAATGCCCGACGCCTTTTTCCATTCAAGTTCAATGAGCAAAGCCAAGGGTATGAATCGAGTCAACTGTGGCGTCAGACAAGCTGTTCCTGGCAGCTGACCCGGATCAAGACGCCAAGCTTTGATGCCATGTATGTTTAGTCGAGATGGCTGGCCTCGCCCTTTCTGCAATTAACAAGAGTCCTGCAATATTATCTCGCTCGGCCTTTGAGTTCTAGGAGGCCAAGATTCAATCGTTCTTCTATCTGTGTTCCAATTGTTGTAATCGGCCATTTTCAAACAGTCATGAGCTTCCAAAGATTGCAACTAATCACAGCGGCACGAGAATGACCACGCTGAGAACGAGCTTCTCCAACTTTTGAGTGGTGACCCTCGAATTATTGAAGTCCATTTACGCACTTTTCTATGCAGAAGCCTAAAGTCTTCTTTGTCTTTCATACAAGGGCTAGCTTAGACGAAGTAATTGCAGTCTCCGGCGTCAAAAACAACTTGAGAGTATTGAACAGTAATTCATCAATTACATATAAGTATTATATATGACGTCTGATGTATCAGTAAATACAGCCAAGGCTAAGAAGAACAGGATGATTATCCTTATCACTAACATGAAGTCCAAGGTTGTTCTTGATAAGGTGATAGAGTCAGTATCTGTACCTACCCTGATGATCCCCACTCTCCTATCGTTGGCTCCACCTTTCCCCAGCCAGCTTAGCTTCCAATGTTCGAACTCCTTCTACCTAGTCTTATCTTATCTGTCGCCAAAAAAAAAAAAAAATAATCGCTTTGGCTTCCCTGCCATGCAACCCGCTAATCTTCTGCAAAATTCCTCTTGATCAGCTGTATAGATCCAATGGCACCAACATTAGCATCACGCAAGCGAAAGGTTCTCGCAGAACCTGCTCCCGTTGAAGACGAGCTCGCCGGCTTGGAATTGGACGGCGTTTTGTCACAGAGCGAAGATGGATCTGACTTTGAGGAAAGCGATCTTGAGGATGGACTCGACGGCCAAGACACGAATGAGCACGACGATGATGAAGATGACGAGGAAGAGGACGATGATGCGTACAGCGAAGACGCCTCCTCCGACGCAGACGACAGCTTCGCGGCCCCTCCACCACTCAACACTGATAATTCGGAACCAAACTATCGCGTCGTCAAGGATGCCAACGGCGGGGAGCGCTATGAGTACGCTGAGGTCGACCCTGTCTATGACAGTGACGATTCAGATGCCCAAGGCCCAACCAACACAATTGGAAACATTCCCCTCTCCTTCTACGACTCCTATCCTCACATTGGATACGACATCAATGGCAAGAAGATTATGCGCCCAGCCACTGGGGAGGCTCTAGATGCTCTCCTCGACAGTATTGAGATTCCCAAGGGCTGGACTGGCTTGACAGATCCTGAAACCGGAAAGCCTTTGGATTTGACCCAGGACCAGCTTGAACTTCTTAAGCGACTACAAATGAACGAGGTTCCCAACGAGGATTACGATCCTTACCCCGTATGTCCTTCACTTCTGTTCCACTGCTCGACACCGCTAACTATCGCAGGATATGGTGCCATACTTCACCAGTATTGAGGAGAAGATGCCTCTGAGCGCTGCGCCAGAACCGAAGCGGCGATTTGTTCCCTCTAAGCATGAAGCTAAGCGTGTTGCCAAGCTTGTCCGAGCCATCAAAGAGGGACGTATCCTACCATACAAGCCTCCCGAGGAGCGTCAACGAGAAGAAGAGGAGAAGGAAGAGACTTACTACGATGTATGGGCAAACGAGGAGCCTCAAGACCCCCATGTGATGAACATCCCAGCTCCCAAGCTTGCTCCTCCTGGATACGACCTTAGCTACAACCCACCACCCGAGTACTTACCGACCGAGGAGGAAAAGGAGGCCTGGAAGAACCAAGATCCCGAGGAGAGAGGAAAGGAGTACTTGCCTGCCAAGTTTGACTCGCTGCGCAAGGTTCCTGGTTATGGCGAGTTCGTCAAGGAACGGTTCGATCGCTGTCTGGATCTTTACCTTGCCCCACGAATCAGGAAGAACAGGCTAAACATCGACCCCAACTCTCTTCTGCCTAAGCTTCCCCGACCAGAAGACCTCAAGCCGTTCCCCACCCTCAACCAGACCATCTTCCGTGGCCACGATGGTCGAGTCCGTTCGGTATCGTTCAGTCCAGATGGTGAGTTCGTAGCTTCAGGGGGTGATGATGGCACAGTCCGTGTCTGGGCTCTCAACGGCCACCAAGAATGGATGGCAAAGCTCAGCAGCGAGGAGCCAGTCAATATTGTGCGATGGCGGCCCAATAAGGAGACCTTTATTCTGGCAGCTGCAGCTGGAGAGGATCTCTTTTTCATGATCCCCTCGGTAGCTAGTGACGCTGTTGAGAAGGCCAGTCGCGATGTTCTCGACGCTGGCTTCGGCTACGCTACTAATGGCGCACAGCCCATTACAGTCAACGGTGTGAAGAAAGAACCTCCTGCCAAGTGGTCACGACCTGGGGCCAAGCTGGAAGCTGCCGGTGTGCTCCTTATGGCTACTGTTAGGTCAACAATTAAGGTCATCAGCTGGCACAGGCGAGGTGAGTTCATCTCCACTGTCTCACCAACCGGACAAAGGAGCTCAGTTGCCATCCACACGCTCTCCAAGCATCTCAGTCAAATTCCTTTCCGAAAGCTGCCTGGTCTTGCCCAGACGGCTCAGTTCCATCCTTCAAGGCCACTGTTCTTTGTTGCTACCCAGCGAATGATCAGGTGCTACGATCTCCAGCGCCAGGAACTTGTCAAAGTTGTTCAACCTGGTGCCCGATGGATCTCTTCATTTGATATTCACCCTGGTGGAGATAATCTTATTGTTGGCTCATACGATCGAAGACTGCTGTGGCATGATCTTGATCTGTCGTCTCGCCCTTACAAGACGATGCGATTCCACCCTGAAGCAATCCGCGCTGTCAAATTCCACCGCAGCCTGCCTCTCTTCGCTGATGCCAGTGATGACGGAACATTGCAGATCTTCCACGGCAAGGTTGTGAGCGATCTTATGGAGAACGCGACTATTGTCCCAGTCAAGATGCTGAAGGGCCATAAAGTGATCAATAAGCTGGGTGTCCTTGACGTGGACTGGCACCCTAAGCACCCCTGGTGTCTCAGCGCTGGTGCGGATGGAACCTGCAGGCTCTGGGCATGATGTCGGTTTGATGAATGGTTCTACCCATACCGTGAGGGGGGAAGAGAACTTAATTTTGGTCGCCGTGGACTTTCTTCCAGCGATGGCGTTAGGAAACAGAAAACAGAATCATATCATATTTTCATTCATACTTTTACATCAACCTGTTCTGTTGCGTGATCCTGTTTCTAGATATTCCGTCAAGCATCAAAAATCTTGCCATCTGTGTCATACTGTATATCTGATGTGCATCGTTGATAAGGTAATGATTGGCAGCAAAGCCTCTGCTACAGACGTCCATGCAATAACGATGCACCCTCTTAGAAAGCATCGTATATTTTACTGGACGCGTTACATATAGGATTCAATTATTGGCGTTCGCATTAATGGACGATCTTCTTATGTGATTAACAAAATAGGATTCGTAAAACATAACTAGCTGCTAAAGCAAACGACCTAATGTACCATAATCTGCATCATCGTTATGGCTGAACTATAGCCAGCTTTGACCTTGTCTTCTCGCCTTTTCATCAATGGCAACCTGCCACACTGATATCACATGTTCCAAGACCACAAGGATCTTTAACCATCTGAACATCGAAGTCAAATGTTTCGAGTGTCCTCCACGTATTACAGCTCCTCGCGGATCTTTGCCTTGGCATCAGCCTCGGCCTCCGTAGCCTTCTGCTTCGCAGCCTGGCCACCAAGCTGAAGCTGGTTGGCAACCCAGTTGTAGGTATCGCGGGCGGTTTCTCCGAGCTTAGCGAAGAAAGTTCCAGTAGGGGAGCTGGTGCCGTACTTGAAGTAGGTGGATTGCTTTCGTGCTTCAGCCTTCAGATCCTCAAGCTTAGATCCTTGTGGCACAGGCACACCATAGCTATCGAGGTAGGCCTTGAGGTCAGTCTCGGTCCACTCATCGAAGGCAGACTGCTTGGCAGAGTTTGTGGCAGAAGTGAGGTAGCTAGTGGCTGAAGCCCAGGTGGATCCTCCAGCCGAAGAGGCGGAAGAGTAGGCGGACTGAGCAGCATCGTAGAGCTCATCACGAGTGGCATCCTTCTTCTCAGCTACCTGCTTGGCAGCAGCATCTCCGTTGCGTTGAAGGTACTTCTTCAAGTTGTCATAGCTAAAATCATCAAAAGTCCAGGCGTTTCCACCGTGGTAGGCAACATGAGCGTTCTTGCGGACGAGGGCCTCGAGCTCATTCTTCTTGGAGCCCTGGGGAACAGGGACGCCACGGGCATCGAGGTAAGACTTGAGGCGGCTATCGGACCAAGTTCCAACAGCCTGGTTGAAAACGTCCTGAGCAGCCAAAGAAGCGCTGTCGGTAGCTTTGGCGTACTGGTTTTGGGCGTTAGAGGTAGCAGCACCGTAGGCGGATGCGGCGCTGGCAGAAAGGTTATCACCCAGGATATCGGCTCGATGCTTGCGGACGAGGGCGCGGAGTTCGTTGGCCTTGGTGCCCTGGGGAACAGCAATACCGTTCTTGTCGCAGAACTCCTTGAGCTGGGACTCGCTCCAGGCATCAATGATCATGTCAGTGAGAGTGGCATATGCTCCCTGAGCGCTGGCGGTGGCACTAGCGGCCTGGTCCTGAGCCTTGAGGTAGGCAAGACGAGAGTTGCGTCGAACGGAAGCAATGAGCTTATCGCGTGTCATGGGCTGGGGGGCGGGGAATCCATGGGTGTCAAGCCACTCCTTGAGATCAGACTCGGACCATGTTTCGTAGAGCCAGTTACCAGGATAGGAAGAGGCCTGGTTGGCCTTCTTGGCAACGGTCTCGTAGCTAGAACGAGCCTTCTGGAGAAGTGTGTCACGGTGGCGGGGTTGGGGGACTGTGATGAGTGATTAGTTAACTCTCTGGCAAACCAAACCGATAACGGCCAGAACGCTGAATGAACTTACCAGGAATTCCATGTTTGTCGGCAAACGCCTTCAACTGGCTCTCAGTCCAAGTGTCGAGGATCCAATCCTTGACGTTGAGCCAGGCAGATTGGGCGTTGCCCTCAGTCTCATACCAGTTTGCCTTTACCTGGGACAAAAGGCTATCCTTTGAGGCAGCGGCCTCGTTCTTGGCCTCCTTGCCCTTTGATTGCAAGTAAGAGCTGAGTTGGTTAGTGTCCCAGCTGTTGTAAGGAGTAACAACGTAATTGTCCCAGTTCTTCTCAATCAAGGACTCGAGATCCTTGCGGTCGGCAGGTGTTGGATAGGGGACATCGTGGTCTGAGAGCCAGCGCTCCAGCTCAGTCTCGTGCCACTTGTTGTAAACTGAGTTTTGTTAGACTATGCGGCAGACCAGGAGAAAGGGCGGTAGCATAGCAAGCTTACCAGGCTTCGAGCCAGGGAACCATGTGCTGGCGGTGACACCGTTGATGGCCACCGCGGCCAAGACGGCGTTCAAAAATCTCATTTTGGCTGCTGCTGTTGCTGCTTCTGCTTTAGAGAGATGGAAATGTTTCTTGGTACAAATCTAGTTCCTTGTGTAGAATGCCAAGTCGCGTAGAAATGACAGGAGCTAGCTAGGTCACCGAAGAGTGTGATAATAGGAATCACCTCGGGGGTATTAGAGAGTAAAGAATTGGAAGAGGAATGATGAGAAATGGAAAACTTACGCAACTAAAGCGAGATGAGGGTGGGAAAAGAAAAGAAAAGACGATGCTAAGGAGGGAGAGCAAAGCAAGCCACGGGAAGGGGAAATCTATCACGTCACTGTGCCGTTGTCATGGGTGGCTGGAATTTGGCAGTTTACACTGAGTAACAGAGAGGTACAGAATACTTGCGCATCAGCTAAGCAAAGCCTGAATTGTGAGAGGCAGGCGCACCAAAACAGTTCCACAAGAGCCTGTATCACAATACTTCATCACTCGTCAACAAAGGGGCAGCAGCGTCACCATCAGCATCATCATTTGCCTATCGTTCATCATCGCGATGTGATTTTGCACAAACAAGCCTTGGATGAGTGCCCTCCCCAAGCGCCACCATGACGTAATTTGCATGACCCGCCCCGCACAAGCTCCAGGCTCGAACAGGTAAGACGCCAGATGACTAAGCCCTGCCAGTGCATATCGGTACGTTCCGCTGCCAGAAACTGCCCTAGCTGGGCTGGAAAAATGTCCTTTCCGTGAAGCACATGCTTGTTTCTCGTCCATGTTTAATCGAACCGCACTCCAAGACGTCGATCTCGATTCTTGAATGGAACAAATGCTCCGGTGGGGTTACCTACCTTCCGGCCAAATCCATTCATACCAAATACTGCTACCGTCTGAGTCTTAGGTCACACAGATCAATAAATGAATGCCTGAAGGGCATATTTATTTCCACCTGAACCTGCAGGTAATTCTCAAATTGCTGCTGACATAATCATCATTGCCTGGAGGCTACGACTTGGCTGAGTGCTGTAGACATGATTGATTGCCTTACCTTGTAATCGTTGAATGACTGGGTCTGGATTGTTGAAGCCTTGTCCCTACTATTGATCGTATATAATCAAATTTCTGGGTATATCACAAAGACATTGACATTTACGATTCCAAAGCGTCAATGCCGGCTTTTAGACTCCCGAGTCGTGTCGTTTCGCCATTCAAAAGTCAAGGCCCCATGGAACACGGCGATATGTCGAGATAGTGTTACATTGATCTATGTTCGCCTTTGCCGCGTCTAATCCCCAATGCCCCGGCTCGTTTGGCCTGTAACCCAGTCCGCAATATCTAACATCGTCACAATTAAGCGTAGAAGTTGACAGTCTGCTCAACATTGTTAGCAAGCAAATCCCATGACAAGACTCCAAGCTTTCGTCACTTACATCCTTCTTCTTGGCCTGCACCTCAGCAATGGCATCAACATAATGCTCGTGGCCAATCTTGTTCTTGCCTGATCGCAAAGCAATCATACCAGCCTCCACACAAACAGCCTTCAACATAGCACCTCCAAACTCATCCGTGCTTCGGGCCAACTCACCCCAATTGACACCGGGGTCAACCTTCATCTTGCGGGAATGGATCTTCAAGATCTGAGCGCGGGCCTCCTCATTTGGCAGGGGGAATTCAATCTTGCGATCGAGTCGGCCAGATCGGAGAAGCGCAGGATCAAGAACATCGACTCGGTTTGTTGCAGCCAACACTTTGATTCGGTCGTCAGAGGCGAAACCGTCGAGCTGGTTCAGTAGCTCCAACATAGTTCGCTGTACTTCACGGTCGCCGCTCTTCTCGCTGTCGAAGCGCTTGGTGCCAACCGCATCCAGCTCGTCGATGAAAATAATCGCAGGGGCCTTTTCTTTAGCCAGCGCAAAGCAGTCCCGTACGAGCTTGGCGCCATCACCAATGAACATCTGGACCAGTTGAGGACCTGCCAGCTTCAAGAACGTAGCGTCCGTCTGTGCTGCACAGGCTCGTGCTAGTAAAGTCTTGCCTGTACCTGGGGGGCCATACATCAGTGCACCTAAGCAGAGTTAGTATATTCGATGGGCTTTCACGACTTCTGCTCCATGTTACCTTTTGGGGCCTTGATGCCAATCTTCTTGAAACGCTCAGCCTCCTTCATGGGCCATACGATTGCTTCCACCAACTCTTCAATCTGCTTATCCAGTCCACCAACATCAGTGTACTGTTCTGTGGGCTTCTCATCCACCTCCATAGCCTTGACGCGGCTGTCGTACTCGGCCGGGAGCGTATCGAGAATAAGGTACGAATCCTTGTTGACACCAATAAGGTCGCCAGGCTTTAAGTTATCGGCATCGACCAGGCCAATCAAAGGGAGAAAGATTGTTTGTCGTGTGGACGTCTTGATGACGGCTGATTTTCCAACTCGAGTGGCATCCAGATCAATGTTGGCACCCTCTTCTGATGATTCGGCCGTAGGGTCCAGGTCAAGCAGCTCAACGACGTTGCCAACCAGGTACGGGAGTTGTCTATAAACTGGGTCAGCGATGACATTCACATTTCCATGGCTCACCAGAAACAAACCTGTTGTTGGCAATCTTGTCCTGGTTCTCTTTGATCTTCTCACCCATGGCGGCCTTCTCGTGTGATAACCGCGAGAACTCGCTCTTCATGATGCGAGAATCGTTCTCTAGCAAGCGTTTGCGGGTTTGGATGTCTTGTGTGCTCAGCCCCAGGATCTCATCGTCAAGGATATCGTCGTCCTCCTCCTCTGCATCTTGCATGTCGGCGTCGCCATCAGTGGGCTTCTTCTCTTTCTTGTCGTCGCCATCTCTCTTCTTCTCCTCCTTGTCTCGGCGGTCGAGATCATCGAGCTCCTCGAGAGTCGACATGGTGGGAAATGATGTGGATTAAATCTGACTTGAATGGGCTGATGTAGCTACAAGCTCGTATTAGGGTTGATAGAGGTGAACGCAAAGTCGTTGTGGTTGATGCGCGGCTGAGAATTGAATGCAAAAGCCAAATGCTTGGATGCTCTAACGACAGACACCAAAGATCAAGCTGTCAGGTAGGCAGTCAGGTCGCGCGTAATCAGCCTGGCCTGCTAGCAACAGCACGGCATTGGCTCCAGTGACCTTGCGGTGCCGGGGAACGGCGGTGGGTTGATCCGGTGCACGGGCCAAGCATGGATCGAAACTCTCTCGCAATTGGCATATAGCGACTTTGAGTGCTTGTGGAATTTTTGATCTGGCTACGGAGCCAGGAAGACAGTTTCATGTATGTACAGCATTAACTCTCGAATCTTTGATTCTCTGTTCTGACATGCCCCATAGCTAGAAAATATGGCTTCACGAATATCACGGGCTGCGTCGCCCTGTCTGCGTCAATTGCGCAGAGAATCACACCTCTCTCACAGGCCATGGACAACGACTCTTCGCAGTATTTCGACGTCGCCAAACCATTCGGCTGCGGTAACCGAGGTCCGAAAACCAATTGACCACGCTCCCATCACAAAACCTCCCAGCGCCCGGCCTGTTGAGACGAGAAAGAGCCAGCTGATCCGAACCTACACATCACTCCTCCGGACGACCCCCTTGATCTTATTCTTTCAACATAGCAATTTGACGGCCGTAGAGTGGGCTGCAGTGCGGCGAGAGCTGAAGAAGGCTCTTTCCACAGTTCCCAAGCCCAATGCCATTCCTGGTGCTGAACCTGTCGATATCACCCCATTAGTCCAATTACAGGTGGTGCGAACCAACATGCTGCGCGTGGCACTCAAGCTTGTTGAGTTCTACAACCCCGAAGCTGCTGCTGCGTCGGACAAGACAACAAGAACGGTGCGGGGTCCTGTTGTGCATGATCTTTCCGAAGCTGCATATGAAACCATTAAGAATACCCAAGTGCCCGAGGACTCCAGCTACGCTCAGATCGAGCCAGTAATGGTTGGCCCTTTGGCTGCATTGGTTCTCCCTGCCGTCTCTCCGGCCCACCTCGCGGCAGCATTGAGTGTTCTGGCACCCGTTCCGGGCAAATTCCCGGCTCCTTCGAGAAAGAAGAACCCCGGTTTTCACGATCCCATCTGCCAAAGTGGTCTTGCTAAGTTACTACTTGTCGGTGGCCGCGTTGAAGGCAAGATCTTTGATCAATCTGGTATCAACTGGGTTGGCGGTATTGAGGGCGGCCTGGAAGGCTTGAGGGGCCAGTTGGTGGCCATGCTCCAAGGCGTCGGATTGGGCATTACCAGCACCCTGGAGGGCGGAAGCAGAAGCTTGTGGTTGGCTCTGGAGGGCAGAAAGGGCCAGCTAGAAGACGAGATCAAGGGCGACAAAAAAGATGGTGAATGAACTTAGAGCTCGGGGGGGTTTGAGATACGATGTACAAATAAGACGCCTTATAAAGGCCATGTATGTGTAGATGCACGAACAGCGTATTGGATCGCTGCAATGTTAAAGCTGGCTAGATCGAGAGTTCTTCCGGCAAAGCAATATTCTATGGCACCTTGTCCATTGATTACAGAAGTAAATGGTTGTAAATACTCTGTTGCTTTGGAGAAAAGGCAGAATTGTTCCGGCTGATACTCAACCTTGTGTAGCAATAAGTGTGGCTGTATCCGTAATGTGTGGCTGAAAGCTACTATTCTTATATGCAGGTACTCTAGGTATGCGAGAGCTAACTCCTACTTTACCAAGAACAACCTTGACCTACAATCACCGCCCCGCCTCTCGATCAACTCAATAGTCGCAAACCACTTTACAACAACACGACAAGATCACCGCTTTCCTCTAAAGTATCATAAAGCTGTGAAATAAAGGGAAAACAAGGCGACGGGTAGTTACTGGAGCTCGATTACGGCCTGTTCACTGTTCTATCGTCATTCGATTCACCTACCGGACCGTCTACATCGAATCAGCAACACAATTCAACACACACAATATGGACTTCGCTCCTTATCAATCATCTCCTCCGGAGCACTCACGTGTGACCTCTCCCGACTACGCCTCTCCTCGACCATCCTACGATGCCAGACGATCGTTCTCACCCGTCGCTTCTCCTCCACCGCTTCAGCACCCACAGCCACAAAGAGGATGGAGCGGTTTCGATGGCCAGTCAGCTGGCTGGGCGGCCATTAGTCCTGATGACCGCGGTTTCGGTGGATCAAGCACAATGCCTGGTACCTATCCTGCTGCCGAAGTCAGCGAGTTCGACACAAGCTTAGGAATGCGCCTGGATTACGAAGCCTGTTTAGCATATGTCGCATTTCCACCACTGGGTGCGATTATACTGCTGATCTTGGAACGGAATAGTGACTATGTGAGGTACGATTGCATCTTTATGGCCGTGCTCGAAACTTTCATCAATATGTGTTCGTTTTCTGACACTCGTATTAGGTTTCATGCTTGGCAATCTGCATTGCTATTCACAGCCATTATGGTCTTCCATCTTATATTTTCATGGTCAACGTTCCTGAGCTGGCTCTTTTTTCTTTGCGACATTGCCTTAATTGCTATTCTCACTTTACGAGCTTATAAAGATGCAGAGATCCTCGACAGGTACGCGGAATCCCCCAGTCCATCCTGATCTCGTTATTAATAGACCGCTTAGATTCGAGGTGCCATTCTTCGGTGCCCTAGCTAGTCGATTTCTTGATGACGAGTAACGTACAATTGAGTTGCACGCGCTGCTTGTATTGTACTGTTTTTTTTTTTTTTTTTTTCTTGAGTTTCGTCCATTTAGTCATATTCACAATACCCCTTCCTAGCTCAGAACTGGCGATCGAATTACCTCATGTTAGAAGCCAATCCTCTGTCTTATCAAATTAATAAATATGCTCACGCTCCTTCTAGCACACCTGAATTCTTCTAGAAAAGCAAGTGCCTTGAGCCTTGGCTCGTCCGTGTTGAAATTCAGCTGATACATCCAGCTATTGAAGACCATCTTTGCCAAGATTTCAAAGTGGCTTAACGTATTTGAGCTTACTTTCAGTCATGGGGAGACAAGAATGAAGTATCTTATTTAGGTCTCGCAAAATTATATCTTGAAACCGTGAGGATGGACTCCGCAGAGTCCGTATCCTCAAATCATGCTAGTACTCCGTGAAAATCTATCACTCCTCTAAAACTTGCTAAGCACAGGTACCACTGTACCCTTGAGCGTAGGCCTCTCCTCGAATACAACCTCTCCAATCTTGGTTTCTGGGGAACTACCCACTTCCAGCCACCTTGCCAGGAGGTCGTTGCTTTCTTTGGGCTTTACAGAATCATCTCGAGTTCCGACAGTTATGTGAGCAACGCGGTTTACACACTGCCATTGGTCATTTTGGTCTGCTAGGCGAACCACGATAGCCATGATCCTGTCATCAAACACAGCCTATTTACGGTCAGTTGCTGTAGAGCTCATGAGTTTTGGGCCAACTTACTCGTTCGAGCATGACATCGCATTCGCCAACTTTCCTTTCAGGGTCTCCAGCAGCCTCTGCTTCTTTCTGCAGCGCAGCGTATCTCTGCCAGAGCTCAGGGTGCTCCTTACTGCCGGCCTTGTGCAGCAAAGTCACATGGAATTTTGGCTGTATGCGTCGTGTTTGTTTGAGTTGTGTATAAAGCCGCGAAGTTGCAGGTTGGGTGGCTTTGAAGGCTTGCTCAAGAGCATTGTTGACCTCTTGGGTCGAAATGCCCACAGACATGTACTCCATCTTTCTTGGCTTCTGAACTTTAGGTTTTTGCTGCTGAGGGTAACTTTTCTTGCCCCTGTCGGGTATATCGTGCCTGAAATCTGGTTTGTAGCCGAGGGCGTAATCCATGGCAGCATCAAATGATGCAGCAGAGGGAATCTCCTTGACAAGATTTGGAAACAACTTGTGGAGTTGTGTGACGAGAGTTTCGAGATTCTCTCGGCTGCTGGCTGTAGGATCAAGGTCAATCACAGCATCGAAGCCATCGTCGGGTCGAGAGTGCGGATTGCAGGCTTCATATCGGTTGATAAAACCCTCCATTACACCAATGAACTTCTCCTTGTCGCTTGCTGCATGGATAGTCTGGTGGTTATCACCCCGGGCAATAATTCTTTCCTGGGTGATTCGCCGGATCTCATCGATTGAGTCTTCATCATGCTTGAAGTTCATGCAAACAAGCTTGGCAGAAGAATGCTGGAGCTTCACATCAGTGATGATCTGCTTCCGTTCGTGTCTCTGTGCATTATTTCGGTCTGCAATCACGGCAGGATGGTCTCTGAGTTCGTCCAACACCATCTTTGTGAAGCGCGGAGGCCGGCCCTTGCCAGAGATATTGTCGTTTTGAACATGGCCCCAACCGAAAAGGTGCGAGAGCCCCATAGCAAGGGTTGTCTTACCACAGCCAATGGTGGCAATAGGACACAGAATAACGTCACGAGTGACCTCTGTCATTACAACAGGATCCAGCTCTCCCATATTAGCTGCATCTGCGCCGTTGATGTTCTTGAATTTCAAGAAGTCATCGCGGAGAGCGATGATCCCGTGGTTGTTGTTGTACTCCTTTCCCAGCTTCGGGTCTGCGGCAAGTCGTCGTCGGGCGTAAAGCAGATACTCCTCGGTGATTTTGGTGTGTTTCTTGAACTTTGGCTGTTTTCCAGCAATCAAAGCCTTGGTACATTCTCTCCACTGGCGGTACATCAGGTATGGCTCCTCAAACTTGTACTTGAAAAACCAGTCGCGGTATGGATGTGTAGAAGGGTCGTGGGACATCTTGCAACGTATAACAAAACCCTCGACATCGCGACCATCGTGTGCTCCAGTTTCAGCTACTTCTTCGAGGAAAGCCTTGACTTGGTGGATGTTGTCCATTGTGATAAGACCCGTTTTACGAAACGCCCACTCATCGGCAAACTCTTGAACGAAACGACTGGGGTAGGTAGCGAACTCGGGTAGGTTGAGGTTGATACCATGGAGATATAGCCCAGCCTTATCTGGACCGTATGCTAAGATGTGCTCCTCGAATTGATCATCACAAAGCTCCGCAACGGCAGTCACGTTCCTCTTGCGGAGCTCTCGTGCAAGATCTGCTTTTGTCTTGCCAACGGCAGCCAGTTGTTGTTCTAGGCGCTTCTCTCCGGCGCTGGCATGGCTGACTTGGATGTCATCTCGGTCGCCAGTTGAGTGCTTGCTGCACACAATCAATGTGTCGTCTTCCAGTCCGGCAATGAAAATGATGCAGCCGTTCTCCTTGAGTGTCAGCTCGTAGGGGCCTTGAGTGCGTGTGAAGATGTTCTCCCACTTGGTCTCATGAACCTCGTTAACATTGAAGAACTTGTCGTAGCCTCTCACGGCAATTTCTGGCTCGTTTCTTCGTGTCTTGGTAGTGAAGAGGCCGCGCGCATATGTGGGCAAATCACGTCGCTTATAATCCCAGTCTTGCAAGCGCCAGGAGTCGACTTGGATACCATCCGCTGATCCTTTAACATCGAACGTTGTCTTTTTGATTGCGAAGCCGCCGCGTTTCTTGTCCTTTCGGGCACTGTCCAAAGCACGCACCACGTTCGCTACGGCTTGAACGTCCTGGGGAGTATAAGGGGCAGACATTCTGTCGAGAGCAGATGAAGAATCTCGAAGATTCTGGTGATTCGTGGTGACTCTGCTGAGGGGTGTGAGAAGAGAACGCAGAGAACGACGGTAAACAAGCATGAGGTTGATGGCGATGGTTCTTGGGCAAGATGATACGCTTTCCTCACTCGAGGGGCAAGCAATCTTCTGTCGAGAGATCTGAGCCAACTTGTTCCAGCAAACCCAAAAGCTTGTTTTCCGTAGCTTTGAGCATCTGAGATCTGGAGGAACTCACTTTTTTAAAAATCCAAGTCAAGTAAGGGGTCGCGCCCGTGAAGATACTGCAGTTGCTTACAGTGCCCTGTCCAGTGAACTGAACTGGGCAACAGTGTGCGTATTATTGTGCGCAAGGGGTATCTGTAAGTATGTGTCAACTGAAACCAGATGCAGGTATTGCCACTGGCTGGGCCTTTATATGTAGACCGGGTCCACGATGGTATTTCTGTAGACGCAGCTCAAATGAGGTTGTGGCGGTTGTGCTAAGGTCGATGCGGGCCAGGAATTAAGTCGAAAACTGCCTTACGGCACCGCCTCAATAAAGAACGAACTTAGACTCTCTTAGTGAGTCAGGCCGCTATCCCTGAGGAGCAAGGGTTACACGGAAGAGAAACCAATGTTCAATCAAGGTCTCAGACTCTTTTGTTCAAGTTGGGAAACTGGTAGACCTTTTACTGAGTCATCCCATGGATCCTTTCACCATCAGGTCAGGCAAGCACTTTGGATGTGGAGGGGCAAAGTACTAACTCTGGATGGGTCTTTCCCTGGAATGATGGCCTTGCTGTGTCTGGTGCGTCACGCCGGCAACAATTGAACGCCAGGTGTTGGAAAGGGATTAAAAGTGACATACAGGGGCTAGATTGGTTGATAGAGCTTGTCTTCTGCCTAATAGAAGACCATGAGTTGATGTGGATAGGCACCCAATGAAGTAAATACTGATATTTTGTCGTCATGATGGGTTGTGGGGTTCCACATGCAAGCTACCCCGCCAAAAAATATTCCTTCTACGTACAAAGTTTCAAAGGTTTCGACACTGACGACGCGACAAGCTAGAAACCTATCTCAACTTTGTACATAAAAGAAACTACCTATTCAGACCTCGTTCTTTGTCGCAAAACAGCACCTAACATAAAACTACAATCATGTCTACCCCAAATCCATTCCTTCTTGCAGCCGATAACAACCCCGCGTTGCTGCCCCTCCTCCGAGAGAACCCAGCACTCGCATCATCGCAGGATGAGCATGGTTATTCGCTCGTCCACGCCGCTGCCAGCTACAATCATCTCGATCTCCTGCGAGCGCTAGTCCGCGAGTTCAATGTCGACGTCGACCTGAAAGATGAGGACAACGAGACTGCCTTGTTTGTTGTCGAGACACAAGATGCTGCTCAGGTCCTCGTCGAAGAGCTCGGAGCAAACATCAACCACCGGGGATTAGAGGGGTTAACAGCTAGAGAAAAGATTGAAGCGGAAGCTGAATTTCCTGCCGTTGCGGAATACCTAGCCATGCTCCAAGCCAAGAAGGCTGATGATCCTGCCTCGACCGCAGCGGCTGTCATGCCTGAAGTTATCCCTCCCCCTCCAGAGGGAATGAAGGTTACTGTCGGCACTATGGACGAGACCACAGACATTCCCGAGGAAATAGACCCAGAGTTCCGAAGAAGAATCGAGGAACTGGCTCAACGCGACGATTTCAACACCCCTCAAGGTCAAGCCGAGCTGCGGAAGTTGGTTGAGGATGCTGTCCTGGGCGAAGGTGGTGTCGGGGATGAACGAAACGTACGATCAAAGCAAGATTAAGGGATCAATCCGAAGATTTTGTCTCCCACATGAGATACCTCCCGGTCGCGCTGGGTGGTCTCAGGATAGTGAGGTCATCACTATTGCCAGATACACTTCTTGAAAAGCTCGTAGCACTGAGCGAAAACCATGTTCTTGAAGGACAAGCAACTAGCACATCCATGAGCAAGCCACGAAGCCACTGCGCTGACATGAAACCCTCCCAACTCAACTTGCACACCTTGGATTCCTTGGGATCGTCGCCTGGCACAGAATACCTTGACAGATAGGGGTCGATGCTGTCACGAGGCTCCACACGCGAGCTACCAAGGCGAATGAGTGAGAACCACTCGTAAACTTCTGTGGTGAAATATTCCAGAGACTCGCGATCATTTTCAGAGAGAATCTCTGGGTCGACATCGAGACTTGGTTGAAGAACAGCGATATCCTGCGATATGTTGGATGTTGATGTACAGGCTGTAGGAGAGAACTTTTGCAGGGGATCGGGATTCGGGACTTGGAAAGCATTAGTATGAGATCAACATGCGGGCTTAAAGAGCCTGGTTATGCTTACTTTGGGTTGTGCTATTGCAGAAGAGCCATGTCATGGGTTGAGCGAAGACAGTCTTGCAGGCGTAGATCAGTCTGTCATAGCCCTTGTGTCCTCGAAGCATGGACGGATCTCTAAGGTTGTATGTTACCACTTCACGAGAGTTAGCTGTTGTTTCTGGCACTTGTTATCTGGCCACTCACCCCAACGTGGTTTTGACCCTCGTCCACCCTTTGCACCATATGGTTTACCAACAAGTCCTGCACGTTCATATGTCTCCTTGTCCACGAACATGGTCAATACACCTACTAAGAGTCAGCACATAATCTACAAGGATTTGATCCATTTGTATACCTTCTCGCAAGGTAGATAGGATGCCAACCGTTGTCTGTCCCTCCGAGAGCATCATGATATCACCTGAAAACAGGGTTAGCGGCAGAAGTACTTAGGCACAGGGTAAATTGCTTGCCCTTTTTAATATACTCGATGAAAAAGTCGCCTTGTAGAATATCTCCAAGCGACATTGCTACCTTCGAGTAGCGAGGGGCATTTCGAGCGTTGCTCAGCTGCTGACAAGCAGCATCATAGGCCTCTGAAGGTAGAATTAGATCAACCTAACCTCAGTTCAGCATTTTATTCACTCTGAGCGTCCGTGCTTGTTCAAACCTTATGGATGAAATCCAACGACATAACTGCAGTCCAAGGCTTGCCCTTGCGAGGAGCTTGCTTGGTGTCAAGGTAACCCATAGTGCCGTATGAAACGAAACATTTTGGCGACTGATAAATCGACGGCGCAGCAGCTGGAAACATGGCTGAAGGTCAGGAAAAGTATGGTATTATACCGTGTCCGATGCCAATCGCTGATTCTGCGCGGGTGTAAGTCGCAAATGCCAGGTGCTGGGTAACACAAATAGAACGTTTTGGTTAGCCGGGGTTTTCTCGGCGAATTTTTCTCTCAAGATCATAACCTAAAGAGGATCTCTTGGTCGAGCTGCATCCTCAACTCTGCAAATCACTGAAATTTTCCTGATTTTTTGTACTGTGAAGAAGCACTGAACGCTCTTTAGGTTCATATCTGAATAAGGCAATTCCCTGATCAATAAAGTCAGGCATTTGGTGTGACTTCCCCCACCACCCCAAGTCACAAATCCTAGGGTAAACTGAACTTCGTCTTACACAACAAGATTCACCAGAAACTGAAAATTAAGATGGATTTCCTCATCAAATTTGCTCAGGCGCATGAGACATTTCGTGTCCCTGAGATCGAGGCTTTGGCCTTGGTTGAAGGCCTGGATATGAAAATAGTCGACTATAGCCTAGACGTTTGTTCTCCCATGAATAATATTGGTTAAACCCAGAAACTTACTGTGAATAGTCCCCATTTTGTATCGTGCACCTCGATTCAGTTGAATCGGCCAAGCGTCTGGCCAAGAGATCCATTCTCATTCAATCTATCCATGAGCTCTGGGGCAAAGGAAGCACCCTGGATGAACTTCATGAATCAGTCAAGACAAACACATCTCATGTCTGGGATAGTTATCTTGGAAAATCATTCAAGTTCGATGTTGACCCATACCAAGGAACTCGTTCAGCCAAAAAGAGGATCGAACTTATCAACTCCTTCCGATTTCTGGGCTGGACTGGGCCTGTGAAAATGACCAACCCTGACAACTTGTTCACCATCTTCGAGATGTGGCCCTATAACAGCGTCCCCTTGAATATTCCGGACCCCACAATAATGTATCTCGCACGACATGTAGGGAACTCATCGCGAGAACTCTTGGTCAAGTTCGACCTCAAGAAGCGAGGTTATATCTCAACGACGAGTATGGACTCTGAGCTCGCTCTCGTCACTGCCAACCTTGCACTTGCCGCCCCTGGCAAGCTATACTATGATCCCTTCGTTGGAACTGGTTCCTTTCCCATAGCCTGTGCCCATTTTGGTGCCCTTGCATTCGGAAGCGATATCGATGGTCGAAGTATCCGCGGCGAGGGTGGCAACAAGAGTTTGAAAGGCAATTTTGATCAGTATGGCATTGGGTCTTGCTTAGGAGACGTATTCTCGGCCGACTTGACCAACACGCCAATCAGGAGGCATCTTCGCACATGGGATGGAATTGTTTGTGATCCTCCATATGGTGTGAGAGAAGGGCTGAGGGTTCTTGGTCTCCGTGACCCTGAGAAGACCCCCTGGTTGATAGAGCAGGGGAAGCAACATGGAATGCACGTAATGCCCTAGCCGTTTGATTTGTGCATTCGCTGACTACCGCAGGAAACCAACTTATGTGCCACCTAAGAAGCCTTATAGCTTTCTAGTGATGCTCGATGATATCTTGAGTTTTGCAGCTGAGACTCTGGTGGATGAAGGGCGATTGTCATTCTGGATGCCAACAGCTAACGACGAAGACCAAGAGATTCCCGTACCCAGCCATCCTTACATGGAAGTTGTGTCTGTCTGCACCCAGCCGTTCAACAAGTGTGAGTTGCCGCTGGAGCCTTGTTGCTAATCCTGCACCTACTGACATTTCGCAGGGTCAAGGAGACTCATCACCTACCGTCGGCTCCCCGACTCACAGGTCTCGCAAGAAGCCCTCGAGGCTTACACAAATAGACAGAAGCTCACATTGAACGGAACATCGGCAGACGAACTCAACCCGTTTCGACGTGGATATTTCAAAAAGTTCGAGGCCGAAGACTAAAACCTCGCTTACAGGAAACACTTCGCTTTGCTCCCATCAAAGACTTCCTATGCTCCGCATTCATATGTGATAAACTGCCCATAAAACCCAAATCCTGATTACCCACAAAAGCAACATACGTAGGCACGTCAAGATGTCATGATAGCGGGCCCTAACCCTTCCCGTATTCCCATCTATATATATGTTGTTATAACAGTGCTGGATATCTCAAACCCGTCCTGCAACAAAACCAAGTCGATGACTGGCGATGAGCTTGTAGCGACGCCGCGCTCCAAGCTTGTAGTATGCTTTGTACTGAGGGGGCCGTAAATTTAACGAAATTCGGTAGCGGCAAAGCATCCCCGGTCGGGGACATGCTTCAGCTCCAGTTGCTGAAACCTGTTACCGATTAGTATGCAGGAATTGATGCGTGATTGATATTGGTATGGGGAACAAACTTTTCGCTTTTAGAGTGGAAGTAAATACCGCTTACTTCACCCTTGACCTGGTTGAAGCAAATGTAGTAGAACCCCTCGAAGCTGGCACCCGTTATCGTGCGAACTCGATGGTCTGGGACTAAGAAGTGCTCTTTCCAGCGCATAAAGATGGTTTCTCGTTGGGCAGCATCTCGGATGGTGACAGGCCCCTTGCGAGCTTGTTTTTGGAAAGGACGGAAAGCTGTGAACTTGGCCCAATGACTCAAGTCAACCTTGCTATTTGCGCCCCAGTTCTCGTGTTGTGTGTAGAAACTGTACTTGGAACCGATGATTTCGCCCTCGAAATATGTCGTAAGGGTGGGATGGTCTTCAGTTAGACCTTAAAAATAGTTAGTGTTACTGTCGATCTGAATTGCACTCTGACCACCAACCTTGGATACGCAGATAGCCACAGAGAAAAGACTCTCGCATGTCAACATGCTTAATTTCGACCTGCACATCGTAGACCTGCCTCTCTGACTGTTGCGTGCCATGAAATTTACTGCCCGGACGTAGGTAAGATGAAGGAGCCGACGGGATAGTCTTTTGATTATCAGATCATTTCATATACAGTGCGATCGACGTTTTAACTCACCCTCATACATGAAAAGTCAGAGCCCATGGATGGAGACCAAAGCTCATCTTCTTGCGCATCGATATCAACCCAATCTAACTCTCCATTTGGCGACACTCTCCGTCTGGATGATTCTTGAGCGATTGATTCGGTTTCAGATGCTCGTTGCGTGCTATTTGAAGGCTCTCGACTCAACTGACTGCCGATCTCGGCCTCTCTTCCCTTTATTTCAGACGCTGGGCCGCTAGGCATTGGAGTCGTGGCAGCCGTAGTAGCGGTTTGAGGACGAGGAGACATGGTGGAAGACCTTGAGGACGGTTCGTCAGATGGACGCCCATCGTACATGATGGCACCGTCGCTTGGGCCTTCGGGCGCAGCCGGCGCGTCGACGCCAAGGGCCGAGCCGACATCAACAGAAAGATTGGAATCGGGTAGATCAGCATCGTGGACTTGATTATCGTCGCGTGACTGCCAGTTAGGACGTGACTGATGTTGAACATCGTCAGGACATGTCGAGAAACTGTAGGACCGAGGCGAAGCGGCTTCGACCGGCGGATTTGATGATGGTGTTGGCATTGTTGTGACGTGTGATGGGAGATGGTGCAATTAAACAGCGAAAATGTCGACGCACGATAGACAGAAGTTCATAAAGAAGACAAGAAGAGTCGTGGGTATCAAATCGACCAGTAGATCATGTATGTATGTATGTTGCGAGGATTTGACTGACGTCGAGCGCTGTTGGAGGCCAGAGGGGAGAACAAGCAAGTTAGTGCTAATCACCAAAACGGGTGGCGATCTCGGGGACTAGCGACTTTGGCAGAGTTGAACGGGGCGCCTGAAAGCCCTTTAGAAAGCAAACAACGTGCCCATCACAAAAGTTGGGGGAGAGAGTGGTATAATAATACAGGAGAGGTGGAAGAAAGCAGGTTAAAGCATGGATGCCAGATCGCATACGGATATGGGTCGATGATCACTGATGGATGGCAAGAAAAGGGTTAAAGTCGGTCGGTGATGATGCTGGGTTGTCTTCCATTTTCATATCGACGGACGAGGGGCTTGATTTGCTGCCATCCGGGGTTTCTGTACCTAGCGGATTTGTAGGTGGGCCATCCACTCCACTCGGCAAGACGGGGAGTCTTTCAAGTCTCCCTAGCTCATGATTTTACAGCGTCTTGGGTTGAAGGCAGATGCCGTGTAACTTGGGGTATGCAACTCCTTAAACAACATGACGGCCTCATTAGATTGGAGTAATGAAGAGAAGAATCTCTATGGAAAGATCCGACAAACAGGCCTTACCGACTACTATACCTATAAGATTTACTCAGGTACTAAAGGCAGCCTTCTTCCCTACAGAAGGAAAGACAAGCAGCATCCTAACGGCGAAAAAAAAAGCCTAAGAAGATCAAGTAAATGAATTGTCCGTATTTCATTTGTCTGTCACTCGAGTTTGCCCGAAACTCCCCATTCGAAGTCTTTGTGGAAAGCTTTGCCTACTTCCCCGGGTGGCATGTAACTTGAGAAGATGCAGATCGAGGTGTCCTCTCCACTATGGCTGATTCCTTTTCATCTTCGGCTGAGATGCTGAGGCTTGACCAGGGTCTAGGTCTAGGTCTCCCTAGGTCCAGTCCCAGTTCCGTCTTAGCGGGCCATTACGAACCTTAACAAGACCTTTCATCCACTGTTAGTTTCAACAAAGGGAATCTCACAATTGAGTTTTTACCTCGAAGTGGCGATGAGGACCCTCCCTCAGAACTCGAGTTGACGCCTCTCTCAGATTCAGAATCAGATGCTTCCTCATGCAAATGGACGAGAATTGGGCTGCTCCCGTGCCGTCCCCCCAGAAGCGCCCAGGCGCCATCGGGCTGCCCCAGCACCCCCCACCACGTTGTCACTTGCATTTCGTATGGGGTGATGGGCCTCTAACTTGAGGAGACATGATGCATACACACGCCAACTCCGAGACAGACCGTTTTGTTTTGCTTTGCTGGCATGATCTGAAATCACCATAGTTACAACGTTGGTAATTTCCATCTCAATCTCGCATTATCGTTTCATTCACGGGTCTACCCGTCGCCTATTCATTAGCTTTTGCAGTATTGGAGCCTCCGCCACCTGCATCATCTCTTCTAAATCACTTCTGTTTGCTGTTTCTCCTGGAAGTGGCATCTTATTATTGATCGCTTTGCAAGTGCAGAGAGCTTTTCCAGACCGCTCACTCAACCTCACATGAGAGCCTGCCCAGGGAGTCTGGTCCAAGCGTGTGCTACTCAGGTCTTGATTAGGATCGCATATTGCAGGCTGAAATATAGAGCATGTAACATGATCCGACTCGTGTTATCAGGTACGATTGGTAGTTAGCAAATGACTCCATTCCCCGTCGTACCACATCCCTCAGGGCATTATCTCAATGTTTCCCGCATCTGTGACTCCCAAGGTTTCCCTAGCTCTCTGATCGAAGAAGTTCGGTGAAGTATCTAGTGAT
Source organism: Fusarium secorum (assembly GCA_013363185.1). Lineage (NCBI taxonomy): Eukaryota > Fungi > Ascomycota > Sordariomycetes > Hypocreales > Nectriaceae > Fusarium > Fusarium secorum. The sequence continues at coordinate 28,858 of JABEEM010000332.1, forward strand.
GTCCCACCTACCCGACAATAGTGCACAAAATGCGTTTCTATGAGATCGCTTCTTTGGTGATATTGTTCTTTCATTCGTGATATGTAAACATGGCTTGTTTCTGGTAGTCTTTCGCGCCTTTCTTTCACAGCCCGGGTATCGTTCTTAGCCAGATCCGAATCATCACCTCTATCATCGAGATTTGCATCCTCGACTTTTCGATCCATAACACCGTATCCCATTATTTTTAGTCGGGCCCGTCCTTAAATTGGCTTGATCTTGAAGTGCAGAGCGATCAAGCTGAAAACTAGAGCCTTGAGATCCTGAACAAGGTAGTAGAACACTCGCAGACCTTCTGGGTCAGCAGACTCTGTGACATCCACCAGGGATCCAATCTTGGCGGTCTACTGTGCTGTCAGTAGTGTTCCGAAATATGGTGCCTCAATGACCGACCTCGAACGCGATATGATCGTTGCCAATCCGAATCTCTAATTCCTGGCGTCCGTCTTTGTTCTTCTGAGGCCATTTCGAATCATCTTCTCTACATTGGGTTAGCGATGTTCAGGCAAGGCCACTGGATGTTCGATTCGTCGTACTTGGTGATCTCGCTCGTCTTGATGATGCGCTTGATTTCGTCGACAACTACTGAGCTGACACACACTATGACTTATCAGAAATGCTGATTTCGCGGGGTTTGTCGCATTCCTTACTCTCTTTTCGGATCAAACTATCGTTTCGGTAGTTGGAGTTGTTGGCATATCGGGCTACCGCGCTGCGACCATCGCCGACAACTCGAAAATCGAATTCTAAGCGCGCAACACGTTAGGATATCTTTAGAAGAGTAAGTAGACACCGCGCGACTATTCGTACCAAGGAATTCGTGACCGAAACGACCCATATGGCCAGAGCTGTTTGAAGGAACGTCATTAGCATCGTTTCGCGACAATCAATTAGACTGGGAAGCTAGAAGAAGCCGTGATAATAGACTTACTAATATCGCAAGTAGAATGGTTCGTTTGAGGACGTCATTTTTGCTGCTGTGGGAAGGCGGCAAGACTGGCTGGTGGTATCGCTCAAGTCAAGATTTATTAACTATCACACTTGAGATCGCAAGGCTGAGAAAGAATCGCGGGACCTGACCTGGTGGTGGAAGAAGGGTGCACGGACCATATTCGGCGGGGCAGAACAGCTTTACGACAGCGACACCTCTGGTGTAAGACCTTCACCGTCGGTAGCCAACTAAGCTACGCGGCTTTGGGAGTACATCAGCTGTCAACCCAAAGCTTAACTATCAATGAGGCAATGGAACTACAACAGATCTAAGAGCGGCCTTCTTCTGTTTGATTGAGTCATAACTCATCGCTCAAAATCATCTGATGGTTTCTTTTTTAGAAGTAGCCCCCTCAATCTTCAGTCAAGCATACAGAAATCAACATTGAATGGGTAGCCTCAAAGTACCAAACTACCCCTTGTGAAATCACGTGATAGCGTCCCTCACATCAAGTCGCTTAGTGCCACCTGTTCGACATCGCTGGCAGGACAGATCTTCTTGAAGTTGATGCCGTCCAGAGCTGGTCCAAATTACCACAGGGGATTCTGGTAAAAGCTGTTAGCGATTGCGCGCCAGATACGATTCAGCGAATGGCCAAGGCGGATTCTGCTACTCATCCTGACAATTAAAGCTCTACAGCAGCTCGAACCCCTGAGCTGAGCCTCCCCACCGCCGAAGTCGATACCACCTTTACCTCTAATCCACCTCCAAACGTCCCCCTGAGAGCCACGTCCCATCTACAACAACCACTCCCACCAACTTTCTCGGCCAGCAACTGGCGACACTCTTCAAGATGTCTGGCTTTCTTGAGAATGCGTACAGTCTCGTTCACCAGGACAATGCGGCCGACGTCCCCACCGTGTCCGATCTGCGCATGCAGCTGGAGAAGGGTACTGATGAGACCAAGGTCGAGACTATGAAGCGCATCTTGACCATTATGCTCAATGGCGATCCCATGCCTAGTCTTCTAATGCACATTATCCGTTTCGTCATGCCTTCAAAGTATAAGCCTCTCAAGAAGCTTCTTTACTTCTACTACGAAATCTGCCCCAAGCTTGACAGCAGCGGCAAGCTCAAGCAGGAGATGATTCTAGTTTGGTACGGCTACGCCCTTAGTACTACTACTACTACTACTTATACGCCATGACATTTGATCGCTGCGATGGGCTTTTGCTGACATTACTCTCGCAGTAACGGTATCCGAAACGATCTTCAACATCCCAACGAATACATTCGAGGAAACACCCTGCGCTTCCTTTGCAAGTTGAGGGAAGCTGAGCTCATTGAGCCTCTCCTCTCTTCGGCACGATCTTGTCTCGAACACCGACATGCCTACGTCCGAAAGAACGCCGTTTTTGCCATCGCCTCCATTTTCTTGCACTCGCCCTCCCTGATTCCAGATGCCTCCGAACTTATTTCGACTTTCCTCGAGGGAGAGAGTGACGGTGTTTGCCGAAGGAATGGGTTTGCCGCTCTCGTTAGCATTGATCACGATGCTGCCCTCGTTTACCTGAGTTCCGTTTTTGAAGGCATTCCCAATGCAGAGGAGCTTCTTCAGCTTGTCGAGCTCGAGTTTATTCGCAAGGATGCGGTTCAGAACTCCCAGAACAAGGTTTGTCTGATAGTCACTCACGGGGAGGCCAAATAGCCACTGACTGTTTGATAGGCACGATATCTGCGATTGATCTTCGACCTGCTAGAAGCTGGCGCTTCAACTGTCGTATACGAAGCTGCGTCGTCTCTTACTGCTTTAACCAACAACCCTGTTGCGGTCAAGGCTGCTGCCGCCAAGTTCATTGAGCTGAGCATCAAGGAAGCCGATAACAATGTCAAGCTGATCGTTCTTGACCGAGTTGATCAATTGCGCAAGAAGAACGAGGGTGTCCTTGATGATCTTACCATGGAGATTCTCCGAGTTCTGTCCAGTACCGATATCGACGTCCGACGAAAGGCTCTTGGTCTTGCCCTTGAGATGGTATCCAGCAAGAATGTCGAAGAGGTTGTCCTCTTGCTCAAGAAAGAACTCTCCAAGACAGTCGATCAAGAATACGAGAAGAACACCGAGTACCGATCTCTCCTTATCCACTCTATTCACCAATGCGCTATCAAGTTTTCCGAGGTCGCAGCGAGCGTCGTGGAGCTGCTTATGGATTTTATTGCCGACTTCAACAACGCTTCCGCTGTCGATGTTATCAACTTTGTCAAGGAAGTTGTTGAAAAGTTCCCCAATCTGCGTACTACCATCATTGAGCGTCTTGTCTCCACCCTGGGTGAGGTCCGAGCTGGCAAGGTGTACCGTGGCATCATGTGGATCATTGGTGAGTACTCTCTTGAAGAGAAGGACATTCGAGAGGCTTGGAAGAGGATACGAGCTAGTCTTGGCGAGATGCCCATTCTCGCATCGGAGCAACGGCTATTGGATTCTCACGACACCGAGGAGCAGACCGATGATCACATCAATGGAGCATCGAAGCCGGCCGCACCATCTGGCTCGCGCAAGGTCCTGGCTGATGGCACATATGCTACCGAGACTGCTCTTACCAGCCAGTCTTCAGCAGCTGCCAAGTTAGAGGCTGTCAAGACTGCTCAGAAGCCTCCTCTGCGCCAACTCATTCTCGACGGAGACTACTATTTGGCCACTGTTCTGTCATCCACTCTCGTCAAGCTTGTGATGCGACATCATGAGATTTCCTCGGATCAAGCTCGAACTAACGCCCTCCGGGCTGAGGCCATGCTGATTATGATTTCTATCATCCGAGTCGGACAGTCTCAGTTTGTCAAGGCTCCCATCGATGAGGACTCTGTAGACCGAATCATGTCATGTGTACGCTCATTGGCCGAGTTTGAGCAGAAGAAGGAGCTTGAGACCGTTTGGTTGGATGATACCCGCAAGGCCTTCCGAGCCATGGTCCAGGTGGAGGAGAAGAAGCGAGCCGCCAAGGAGGCTTTCGAGAAGGCTAAGACTGCTGTGCAGGTTGACGATGTTGTCCAAATTCGACAACTAGCCAAGAAGAACACCACTGAAGGCCTCGATGAGATCGAGGTGGATCTGGAGAGGGCGACTGGTGGCGAGGGCGCCGCTGAAGACCTGTCTTCCAAGCTTAGCCGTGTGGTTCAGTTGACCGGATTCTCGGACCCCGTATATGCTGAAGCATATGTAAAGGTTCACCAGTTCGATATTGTTCTCGATGTCCTTCTTGTCAACCAGACGACAGAGACACTTCAAAACCTCTCAGTTGAGTTCGCCACGCTTGGTGACCTCAAGGTTGTTGAGCGACCTACTACACAGAACCTGGGCCCTCATGACTTCCACAACGTGCAATGCACAATTAAAGTCTCATCAACAGACACTGGTGTAATCTTTGGTAACGTCGTGTATGATGGTGCCCACTCTACTGATACTAATGTCGTTATTCTTAACGACCTACACGTCGATATCATGGACTATATCCAGCCCGCCACTTGCACAGAGACTCAATTCCGCACTATGTGGACTGAATTCGAGTGGGAGAACAAGGTCAACATTAACCCCAAGGCCAAGTCGCTACGTGACTTCCTCGACCAGCTTATGGCCTGCACAAATATGAACTGCCTAACACCAGAGGCCAGTCTCAAGGGTGACTGCCAATTCCTGAGTGCCAACCTTTACGCGAGGAGTGTGTTTGGTAAGTTGTTCTAGTCTAGTCTCTGGTAATTATTGGAATGTGCTAACCATAAACTTAGGCGAGGATGCTCTCGCTAACCTGAGCATTGAGAAGGAGGGCGAGGATGGACCCATCACTGGTTTCGTCAGAATAAGAAGTCGATCACAAGGCTTGGCACTGAGCTTGGGCTCTTTGAAGGGACTTAACAAGATCGGGTCCACGGCCTAGGTCAGCTGATATACGTACAAACACCTGGATCTAATTATACGAGAAGGGTTGTCTCAGCATTGCAAGATTCATGACGATGGTTGGAGCGGAGTCAGGGTCGGAGCATGTTAATGGGTGTTTTCCCACCAAAAGGCTGTGCGATGGGTCCCTGGTAGAGTTCATTGTAAGCAGGTTTAGGTAGACGTTGATTACAAAGGTACATGGTTTCATACAGGGTCACAGTCAGAGCGAGTGGCTATCGCCAAGTGTAATTGAATAGCCCGGGCTTTCTCGTTCAGAACAGGGAAAAGTGATATTAGCGAGGGCCTTGCCCAACTTTTGTTGGGTGCCTTGTCGGGTGCCTTGTTGGGCCTACTATATACATGTGTATAGTAAGAACAACGGCTGTTAATAGTATGCAAAATCGATCTCGACACAAGGGGATATGAGAGGAATATAAGTGATGGGGAAATCATCGCTAGACCAGCAGCATCCACCAACTCCAAAAGACACAGATGTGGTAAAAACACGTTAAACGATATAGGGTATTGTCCAAAAGTGGCCGGCCGTAGCGGATCAATAAAAGGCATAGCTGCCATTGAGATAAGTTGACGATGAGGGTGAAGGGGTTTGGCTAAGACAAAAGTTCAGGGATCAGGTTGCTTCGTGTCTGGCGCTGGTATGATAGCGGTAGAGTAGGGCACAATCAAATGTCAAAGACAAGGGCATTGACGACATGGCCAGTCTGCCAGTTTTGTGCCGTGAGAGACAGATTGTCCTTGAGAATCTTACCCATGTATGCTATCCTGATCTTCTTGGTCGACGCAAGCTGGGTGTTGTTAGCATTCTGTTTGTTCACCAGAGGATAAGCAAGGTACTTACGCCAGCCTCGAGAGCAATCTTTTTGGCTACACTACGAACAGTATCCGACTCATATATGGCGACCTTGATATCTTGACCGTTCTCACTGAGCCTGGCTCGTAGTTTGACTGTCTCTTGGGCATCGTCCACCTCTTTACCCTTTTCTTGTTTCTTGCCCTCCATCTCTTCGTCGCTCAGTTCTTCATCCGCTGCTGTGTCGTCGCCAGCATTTGAGAGATTGCTCTTTGCGCCGTCTTCTCGATCCTCCTGCACATTCAGCGGATCGCAAACAACCCATTCCGGCAATTGATAGTAGTTTCCTAGAGAGTCGTAGACGCCATTGGAGAGGTTGCCAGTCGGGAGAGAGATCTCAGCAGCGGATAGAATCATCTGAGCCGTCGCAAGGCCATTGGATCCGTCATCTTGCGCATCCTGGCCCGCTGGATCCCACAATACAGCCAGCGCCGCATGAATAGTCTGCCATATCTCAGGCCTGCCGGTGACTCTTGTATCAAAGAAAGCAGCTCGTTCCTTGACCAATTCGTTCTTGGTCCATGTGCGATCGCGTGAAGTCCACTCATGTCGTCGCAAAGGCTTATCGATATGCTGATCCAGGGGACGATTACTGCGACGGTGCTGGCGACGTCTTTCGGCGGGGATTTGCGGTTGAGCAGCTTCTGGGAGTGCCAGAGGGGGAGGATTGATAGCGCGGGACGAAGCGTTGGGTGCGCCACCTGGGTAGGGAGAGTTGGGACCCGAAGAACGAGAGAGGCAGCAGCCCTAGAAGTGGAATGTTAGAGGTGATGACATGTTTATGTTGCAAGCAGAGAAGAGCCGGACCATGTTTGCTACGCTACAAGGGGCGGGCGACGATCGCCGTTGACCTGTGGATTGAAGGAAGGTCTTGTTAAGGAATGAGGATTCCAACTTTAGTGACTAGCCATCGCTGGCCAAAGTAAGGTCGCAAATCGATCAGATCAGATGGGACAGCCAGTGTAGAGTAGTGTGGTGTATTTGGCGGGTATAGAAGATGTCGCAGTTGAATGATTGATTGATTGACTGACTGATTGACTGACTGAACGAAAGAGGAGAAGGAGAAGGAAGCTGAGGAGATGGACGCACGAAGGAGGCGCAGAAAGAAGACGAAGGATGTACTAAGTATTATGTATGGAAATAATGGATGTGTCAGTGTCAGTGTATGCGTATGATGTGAATGGTTACAGACGGGAGCCGAGTTTGTTGGCTGGGCTTTGCTTTGCTTCTGGAGTCGCCGAACCTATCGACTCTTCCTCTTGGGGGCTTTCCCACCAAAAGTCACGGCCTGAAGAGACCCGACCAGGCTAAGGTAGAGCAGACAAGGGGTAGGCGTAAAAGCGGGACAAACTTAGAGCCTAAAAAAAGGAACAAGACTAAGACGAAGAAGAAGAAGTCTTGTTGTTGTTGGTTAATCTTTTATTGGTTTAGGTGATCAAGTTGAATCTTGGTCAAGTAGAAGAGGAGAGAGAGGTGGAATGTGAATTCAATTGCTTTTCCTGTATGATCTAGTCAATGAATTGCTAATCACTGATTGATTGCATGGCCCAGCAGGGATGGATCGATTCACAGGGAGATAGACTAGATGTTGGTCAAGGTGACGAAAGATTAAGCTCAAGTCGTCAGTCATAGGACCCGGGGGAGACGCGGCCTTTTATGTAGTATGATGCACACGATGTGATGGAGAGCTTGGTACATGCCTCCATGGCTTCAGCCAAGAAACTCGAGGTACTCGTAATCACAGGATAATCCATCAGTGTCTCAATCTACCTATGTACTGCTGTAAGTGACTGTAGGTAGGCTAGAAGAGGAAAGAAAACTCGGGACCTTGACCCTAAGCGATAAAATTATTTAGGTAAATCTAGCCTAAGCTTAGGGGACTCTTTGCTAAGTTTATTTTGACACCCTATATCAAGGTCTGGTGTTTTCTTGCTCCCTAAGGGTAGGGTAGGTATCACCAAGTTAAGTCTCGTCGGTGGGGTTTTGTATGAGCAGACCAGGCAGGGGTTCCCAGGCTGACTGATTCTTGATTCTACTAATGACGACCTTAACTTATATTATATCATGGATCTCGTGCTTCTCAGATGCAACACCATGGCCATGGCCAGGAATGCCCTTGTTTACTGTGAAACACCGCCATCTACCTAATCTTGACTACTTGTCAACTCACAGATCAAGAGAATCTCGATCAACTCCATATATAGGATCTTCAATGTCCAAGACAGGCAGTATTTTTGCAGGAGGAATATTCAGCAAGTTTTCTATACTCAAGTCCAGTTGCAAAACATCCATGGTGCTCACCTTGAGATTCACCGAAGCAGGGGCCAATCAGCATGTGGCTTTTACTTGACAGGCACCCACAATTCAGTTTCACCGTGGGCTCTAACATTTCAAGCTCGACATCGTTGCTTCACACCAGACAGACATGAATAATCCGTGTTCTTTTTTTTTTTTTTTTTTTACTCTTCTCAGTCAACGATTCTTAATTTCATTCAATAATACATGTTTCCCACCTTTCATTTTCTTTGTCTCACTTTCCCAACATCAACGCAGCATTACGCCGTCTCTGAGCCAAAAACAAACAACCCTTCCTCTCTAATAACACTGCACAATCAACATGGCTACGATGCTAAAGGCCACAGAACGCCATTTCTACTTCCACGGCAAAGAGGTACGTACTCGCAAAATCTCATGTCAGTTATAGCTATGACTAATCCAACTTGCAGGGCTATGAAGTAGAGCGCAATAATTGTCACTGGTGTCAGATTCGCGCTTTTCCGACTCATTCAACACTCCCAGTGACAGTTGTTAACGAACAAGACGATGAGGTACTCCCTGATGACTTTAGATTCATAAACAACGTCGTCCTTGGTAAAGGAGTTGAGCAAGCTGGTGATAGCTTCCGCAGCGGCTGCTCCTGCGCCAAGGACTCAGAGTGCCAATACACAAGTTGTCACTGTCTCGCCGACTTAGAAGACGACGATTCTAGCGATGAAGAGGCGTTTGATGCTTTTGGTGACAAGATAGAGAGAAACACCCCAAAACCTCGGAGGATAGCATATGCCTACCACTCCCACGGTGCAAAGGCCGGTCTTTTGCGCTCCAAGTTCCATAACTCAAAGATGCCTATCTACGAGTGTCACCAAAGCTGCTCCTGTAGTATAGACTGCCCAAACCGCGTCGTCGAGCGTGGCAGAACGATTCCGTTAGAGATATTCCGCACCCCAGACCGCGGATGGGGTGAGTGTCATTCTCATCTTTGACCAATACACAATTCACTGACCAAAATAAATAGGAGTGAGATCTCCCGTGTCAATTAGGAAGGGCCAGTTCGTCGACCGATATCTCGGTGAGATCATCACATCCAATGAAGCAGATCGACGGCGCTCACAGTCTGCTATCTCTCAACGTAAGGATGTTTACCTCTTCGCTCTCGACAAATTCACAGACCCTGAGTCATTCGACCATCGGTTAAAGGGTCCATCCCTTGAGGTAGACGGCGAGTTCATGTCTGGCCCGACACGATTCGTCAATCATTCATGCGAACCCAACATGCGAATCTTTGCACGCGTGGGTGATCATGCTGACAAGCATATTCACGATCTTGCCTTGTTCGCAATCAAGGACATACCTGAGGGTGAGGAGCTTACATTTGACTATGTTGATGGGGTTTCACACGAGGGAGAGGAATCGGGTGGCGACATCGATCATATGACTCGTTGTCTATGCGGAAGCAAGAAGTGCAGGAAGTTCTTGTGGTGATGGTTTTGAACAGCCAAATGAACCTCCTTGCAAGGGAGGTATCTGGATGCAATTCGGACGTTAATCTCATCAACTCCAGTCTGCTTCTGGCAGGGACTCGCCTCCCCTTAAGTTTACTTAAACATGAAAATAAATCATGTCACATTTTACGCCAGTTTCTATATCTGGCTATCTCCTTGTTCTTTGATACACAGGAGTGACCCGGGGGCTGGCCAGACTCGGGTCCTTTGTGAACATATCCGCGTTCTTTGTTCCCCGTTGTTCTTTGAGAAGAGCTCTGAACAATGCTTTGCAGACTTTCGTTTTCGCATTGGGTGTTGAATGAGCAGTCACAAGTTACCCAAGTGAACGTTGAGCAATGGTGATCATATAAGTTTTTCCTTCGTTCCCGAAATTTCGCGCCTCTGTCGCTTTATTCCCCCTATTGTTGATATTGTCAAATCCATCTTTGAATTCAAATATGGAGCACTCAAGTAATTTATCAAGTCCCGTCTCTGTTATCCCTTCATCTCCATCGTCTATTGATGTTAACTCAGAACCCGTCTCATCTGATGCCCCAAATGACCACCACGATGGGTCTCAACAACCAGCGAATGACAGTAACATCAACGAACCTCCAGCCGACCCTCAGACGCCGCCTCTATCGCCTCGTGGCTGTATTTCAGGCATCCTGGAAGCCTTCCGAGACAGAGCTGAGCCTGTTAAAGAGAAGAAAGCCACCAAAGGCTGGCTGGGCGCAGAAGTATGCATCAAGTATCTACTCCGTGTGTGCGAAAACACTCCGTATAACGGTTCGGGTGGTATTCACACTAGACAGGTCTCTCGCTCTCTCCGCCGCTCACGACTCATGCGTCGAGGCTTGATTCGTCGTCAATTTGACAGAGGGAGAGGAAATCCATCCGTCAACTGGTGCAACAAAGAGCAGTGCGACTTCGAATTCATCATCTTCACAAACCCCACTCTCTACCTCGGGAACCGCCCGAAAAGTTCTCAAGGATTGCATGCCGATGTATACTTTCACGACTTTGCTAATGCCATGGTCACGAAGCTCTTTGCCCCCGAGGACAGCAAAGCCAAGAGGCGTAAGGCCCTAGAGATACTGTCTTTCGTAGATTCTCCCCCTGTCCGAGTTGCATTTTCTCATTTCATGGAATGGTACAACTTGCTGGGCTTCACACTCTCTGATCGCGAATTCAGTCGAGCTCTGACTGCAGTTCAGCCAGTGTTCCAGGGTCTCATGTTTGGGGTCAAGACAGCAGCGAGGGTTGATGCTATTCACGAATACATCCTCCCTGAAACTGAAGACATGAAGCAATGGGCTCCTAGCCAGCTCATCCTACGCTTTCTAATCTGGTGCGAGATATGGCGACAGCAAAAGACATCTCGCTCAGAATCCTGGAAGCTCGGTTCCACTAGAACAGCGACCGAGTTTCTTACTGCCATGCTTCTCAACTACAAGATGATGTGGCGAGAAGGCTGTTTGCAAACAAGTGCCACCGAAACGAACCTAGTTTGGGATCGAGTTTGGGACGATTGGTTACGCAAATACTCTCTACAGGAAATCGACGAAGTTATCAATAGCGAGTTCTTCTATCCTCGAGATCAGCTAGACATGTCGGAGGAAGAGGTTTATCAAGAGGTGGGATATCTTGGAGGTATTGGTCAGTGCGATGATGTTTATAGGCCTGTCAAGTGTTTCCTAGGATATGCAGAGGACAGACTGATGCATTTATGAAACGTTGGGTTTTAGAGGAGACCATTAAGTAGGCACAAAAGCTAGACGAGTTTAGATATTCTGTCCTTGCTTCATTATTAGTATTATTTGACACTTGCAGGTCTCATACGTATAGGTTCAGGGTAAGACTTGAGTTTCCAACAACCCTTCTCTCCTCTTTCTCAACCTCTGTTCAGGGCCTGACCATGCTGTTCGTAAATCTCAAGCTACAAGATGATCAGAGCAACTTGCAAGGTGCTGGAAACGTACACTCCATGAGTCGTATAGCCGAGTTGAGAAATTCATTTGCTTTCAGCCATGGAAGGCCTAGTTTATCCCTCTGGCTAAGAAGCCATGCCTTAGCCGCTGCTTCGTCTGCCTCTTCATGATCAAGTTGCCATTCAAGCAGGCCTTCGATCGCCCTGGCAAGGAATTTACCTCCGTGCTTGACCCAAAGCGCCTTTTTAATGGCGTTTCCATTCAAGATTGGCTTCAATGACGAAACCAAATCCAGCCTCTGTTACTGGGCAAATGAGAGCAGGGCTTCATGTCTTTGTAAAACTTTATCGATTTCCTTCCGACTCGGGTCTGAAGATTCCGGTTGTGGCCTCAAGTATACTACCTCTCCAAGAGCCGAGAAAAGAACCTGCAGGCCCCAGAAGGCTCCCCATTCTCGAATCCTCATCCCAACTGTGCCCCGGGACGGAGTAGAGCTGACCACCAGTTCTATGGTGGATCGAATAGATTCCAAGTTCCCCAGCGACGACTCTATAAGCTTGTAAAGCTGCCTGGTGCGCTTTAGGGCATTTATGGCTTCGTCAACTGCAAGCTTATGATCCTTGGTATCTAGCCCTGCTAACGGAGCATAGGCGACGATCGTCCAAAGCATGTCTTTCTGTTTCTCAGATTCCATCAAAGATCAAAAATCTCTTGCTGGATCCTGCGCTAACATCGTGATAGCGTTGATTGCCCTAGACCAAGTGGGTGGCCATGGCCTTCCGGGTTCCTGGGGGAGGAGGTGACGGAGGGGCTCATGCAGAGGAGAGCGCAACGACAGGAAAACAGTTCCATAGAGATTGGCCTCGTGGATTAAGGAAAAGCACAGCTCGGGATTCTGGTTCTTCATCATCTTAAAAACCTCAATCCCAACTCTCTCCCGACTAACCTTTTCGTCTAGAGCCACGCGGATTTCATGCTCTCTGATGCAGCTCAGAGCCTCGGGATCAAGGCTGAAACCGAGTTTACTTCCTATGCGGATGAGGCGCAGCACACGCAAGGGATCGTCGAGAAAGGTCTGCCTTGGCTCGAGTGGTGTCCGCATTATGCCAGCATACAGATCGTCCAGGCCTCTGCGAGTAAAGTCGGCAACTTTTCGGTTTTTCAGGTCAAGGAACAGGGCATTAGCAGTTGCGTCACGTCTGAATGCATCTTCATCGGCGGTGCCAAACTCCATTTCTGGAGTACGACAAACGTCGTCGTATACCTCCTTGCACAGGTTGACAAGATCCAGGTCCAAGCCGAAGATTCTTCCAACAGTCTCGAGTTTCTTTGACTTGTCGAGATTCTTCTTGGTTGTGTGAAAGCCATTGAATTCGTTGAATTCGATTCCCAAGTCTAATGCTCGCTGCCGATAGAGGCCCTCATTCTGCTTGAGGGACTGTGTCAGAAGTTTGCCGTATTGCACACCAGTCATGGTGCTAAGAGCAATATCCAAGTCGGCACAGGGGATGCCCAGAAGCCGATCTCTCACCCAGCCACCAGTTATCCATATCTCAAGGTCTGGCGTCGCCAACTGCTGCCGGCACTCTAGCAGAAGATCGCGGAGCAGTTCTTCAACTGGCAATAAATCTATCGTTGTTGCTTGGCTGGGACCCAGTTTTGACGAAGACATTGAAACGAGTCAACAAACTAGTCAAGATTTCTGTTTGTCGATATGTGCCTGGTACTCAGACCGTCTTACTTTGTTCCATCTTTCACTTGTTTACCTGAAGGTTGCATGGAAGCTGTTTAGAGGTGATCGCATGGAGTTCGGTAGATGAGTCAGAATTCCAAGGGCCATCTTTCGTAGCCTAGTCAGTTGACAAGCATGTGTTACAAAAACTAAACGCCTCACCTTCAACGATTCATCTAACAGTTCAAAAGCAAAGTAAAAAAATTAGTTTATACCAACATCAAAAAACATACAACAGCGGGGATTCGCTGGTCGTCACCGACCCAACTACTAATCCGCCGGTTAGTGGCTTGACTATGGGAGAGCAGACGGGATCCCGTATTTTCCACTACCTATGGTCGTATGTACCAGGCATAGTAACAAATTGACTTATAACCGCGGGTTTACAACGTGGATAGTACGAGATCATCATAGACTACATGCACGTTCTCGACCACTCGATGGTCTAATATCTGACCAGTGTCTCCTTGAGCTTCGCTCTTGTTGGCCAAACCCCCGTTCAGCTTGATACCCAATCTGTGTCTGTATGCTGCAATTCACACTGTGACGACCTTGATGCGTTGGTATTGAAGCGAAGAGTGAAGCGCTTGTTCGAGGATGTCCCCCCCCCCACCATTGAAACTCAAAGCCGCTCGCCTCGACATCCAAGGGCCGTTTGCTCAGTTGCTGCATAGTAACCGGGCCGTCCTGATCTCAATCATGCCGGGAAGAGGCATGTAACTACCGGTCCGGATTATGGAGACAGACGCTCGGTTGCAGAACCTCCCCTCCAGAGAAGAAAAGAGAATATGCATGCTGTTTTCTCCTCGTAAATGACATTTCACACAAACTGAGACCGGTCTTGAACCCATGAAATGATGGCGTCTGTGAGTTCACACATCGTGGGGGACAGCCGGTGTATCAGCCAATAATAAAGGGTGAAAGGTAGCGTCCGAGTGGAGGATGTTGATCTCTAACGCGGGGTTACAGTATGTGCTTGCCAGCTTATCACAAGATGGTCAGAAAGAGTCGATGTCTTGATATCCAGAAGCTTCACGATGTGACTGTGGCAATGGAAATATCACGCCTGAAAGATGAAGCTGTTGCCGAAAAGAACTGGGCCATGACCTTGCGTGGAGCCGGTAATTGTTTGGGCCGTGGATGGAGCCTGGACCCTTGAATTCTCCATAACGGATGCAGAGCCGAATGAGGCTGAAAGTGTTGCAAGCAAAGGGACATACAATGCAAACGAATGAATGCAGATACGGCGCAAAAGAGGAGTATTTGGTCTGTTACATTTTGCTGCAAGGAGCTTTTGTTAACTAATTCTCTGCTATCGCGGGCTGAGCCGTCAGTTGTGAATGCCTGAGCAGCAAGACAAAGATCTAGAGGGGTCCGATTCGTATGATTGGCGGATTATATGTAGTAGGTACTGTATTGCATTATGTCCAAGGAAGGAAATTAGCCAAGTGCTGGCTGCATTGTGTGAAATGGAAGACGCGGGGAAACGCTACTTTACTCAAAGGGGTTGTATGCGTAGGCGCCATGTTCTAACGTTAGACAGCTTCTGCAGCAGCAGTCCAAGAGACGCGTCTTCAGCTACGTGTTCCTGTATCCGTCCGTACTGTAACACGAGACACAATCTGATGCCAAGGTGAACAAAGAGATGCCGTACAGAGAGGAGATGCGGGGAAAGCGGAAAGTGACCGAAAGGGTGCAACACAGAAACGCAAATTGGAAAAAAAAGAAAATAGAAGAAACGCATGTCTCGCCGTGTCTGTGTCTGGTGGTGTGAGAATGAAGCATTATTAGAGACGGGGCGAGGTTCATCAAGTTGAGATGTGCAACAGATGCAGATGCAAGATGCACGAGACGTTGAAGGTGGTGCCACTAAAATCGGGGAGAGGGTCAACTGCAACTCAGCAATAGGTCCAGCCAAAGAAGAAAACAGGAGATTTCACACAAGAGCCGGCATTAACATTAGTAGGGGTCGACAATGGATGGATCTCAGTACTGTATTGGAAAAATGACCAGGCCACTCAACCCCCAAGAAAGGCCATGGTGAGGTCATGGTGGTGAGACTAGAGGGCATGCCCCCACTGTTGGCCGTGGATAGGTGCCGTTGTTTGGTGGGAGCTTTACCTTGGTCGAATGTTTTTTCAGCGGAATAAAAAGATTGGATCTGGGGCAGATGCCAGAAAGTGACAGTGACAGTGACGACGAAAATGTGAGACCCGACTCCAGCCGAGAATGGCTTCATTATGAAGCTATCATGAATACTCTCCTTATTCCAGCAATTCCATCTTCTGCCTGCTTATGCTCAGTAGGCCTCAATCTTGTCGGTCAAAGAATCAACAACACATCAATTCTCTTTACAGAGGCACAAGCCAGTAAAAGAGAATCATGACCAAAAAGACTCCAACCAATACAATCCTTCCCGACCCCGCCTCAATTCAAGCTCATCCCGCATCGTGCCACACGCTAACACTAAACGCCAACTCCCGCTCCATCCACAGCTTTCCCCACTTCACCATCAGAGCGTGTACCTTTACGCTTTTGGGCATTTTCTACAGGGAGATCACCCCCTAAGGTCCCCTTCTATAGAGGCAAGTTCAGTCGGGCTCCAGACACCTGATCGCTGTTCGGCTTCTGTGCCGCTCTTCTCTCTCTGCCACTCTGGGGGGCGCACTCACACCCCCGCCCCACTACCTCCACCGCCCTGTCTGTGTCTGAACTTCAAGGCTCGAGTCTCTCTGGGTATCGCCCATCGCCGCCATCCCCGGGGCGTCTTGTCGTTCGATCATGACCCCAGTTCGTTAAGGTATTGTCCAAGTCCGGGGTTCTTAGTAGTTAGCCGGAGATGCTGCACTGCACTTGACGTAGGCAACACATAGAACAGACTAAGGCAGCTGGCACATTTCTCACTTGAAACAATTATCAGGAGAGACAACTTATAATAACTCTCATCCGCTCTATTCTCCCCCCAACGGTTTTCCCGTTTCCTCCTCCCATCATTAGACTAGTTCAAGTACGGATTACTATTACCGAGTTACATCTAACTTACCTTACCTTGCCTTGCCTTGCCTTGCCTTGCCTTGCCTTGCCTTGCCTTACCTGCCAACCCTTGCCGAGTCCTAAACAGACACTCTTCCTCCTTCACAATGATGCGTGTTCCTCGACAATCCTTTTCCACTGCCGCCCGTATCCATCCCAACATTGTTCCTCACCTTCGTCCCCAGAAGAGAATGTCCTTTGGAAAGCTGTAAGTGTCATATACTCAGTGCCACACGACACCACTGGATGCTGACCATCAATTACAGGGTCAAGCCCGTCGCGGCTGTTGTGGCTATTGGTTACGGAGCAAAGCTATCACTCGAAATGGCCCAAAGACGACGCATCGCTCAGATGGAAGCCATGGAGCGCGAGAATGCCGCATACCGAGAGCGAAATGAGGCTCTCATGAATATGTACGGTGATCGATCAAGTCTCGACGAACTCGAAAAGGCCGTTCAATATTACGAGAAACGATAAATGAATCCACCCAAGGACGAAACAAAGAAAAACAGAAAGAAAGAAAAAACACCAAAGTCGGGCTTTACAACGCCCTTCTCTCATTTTGCTTGCTTGAAGCGACGGCGATACCTCCCCCGGAGATGTGTCGGAGTTTACTGGTACGGCTTTCACGACCACCTAAAGCCCTGAAATACTGCATTGGACCGGCGTTTAAAGGAATACCATCTTGCTTGGGATTATTGTTTGAAAGGACAATTCACCTGGTTGGCTTTCATCAGGGTCTAACATTTATCTCACGACCTAGCGACAGATTTGCTGTATGAAAGATTACACTACACTGTAACACACTACTTGAGTATAGAAATATCCCATTTTACAGGTCACAACCATTCTCTCATTTACACACCATGTCTTGTTCTTCCTCGATTACCTTTTTTGTGTGTCGTTCGCCCAGTCCCACATGCTCACGCCTTGAATTTTCACATTCAACTCAACCCAAAAACGTCATGAGCCTCGCTGGATCACAGGCCGAGGTTTCCCGGCGGCTAATGAGCCCCGACCGATCCCTCAACCATCAGCACCCCCGAAGGCCCCACCCCCGACGACTTAGCCGGTCCCTGGCCCGAAGAACCCCTAGTCTATCAGCTCAGAGGAACACTTCCGAGGACTTTGTCTCTGACGTTGCCCATGCGCGGTGATTGATGTCCATTACGTCCTCGTTCATCCCGGTGGTCATCTTCCGCGATTTCATGCGACGATGATACGAGAAGACTTTTTCGTCTGGGCAAGGTTGTTGAGTTTTAAAGCCGAGAAATACCTCAGTTCAATGAATAAGAGAATTGGTTTATTGCCGCGGAGGTGGTTGGATAAATCTATATAGGAGAGAGTGTCAGGGAGGGCCTAAAGATCTTGGAAATGAACAAACCATAGCCAAGCAATAAACAACATGTAAACTGAACATCAACCAGACAGCAAACGCAAACTAGTCAAATGTGAGGTTTGAGTTTAAAAGTAAGGCACGCCAATCATAACCCTTACCGGCTCGCCAATCTGTTTATGCGAGGTCCCGATGTTGTTCAATCATGAGATATATACCTCGACCAACTAACACCCCGAATCACTGAACATGAAGCTCTGCAGACGCAACTACGGCAATGTCAATTGGACTCTTTCACGGGATATGTCATCATGCCAAGTTATTGAACAGTCTCATTTCACTTGCTCACTAGGTAGCGACTGATCACGCTGCATCTGCATGCATCCTTCACAATGGTTTCAAATATCATCACCCATGGCATCATCATCATCATCATCATCATTATATCATCATCATTGGGGTATTCCTCGTCGCCAGAACCTTTCTCGAATAGCCATAACTTTCTTTCCGAAGAAGCTCATCCTCTTCTTCTCTCGTTGCAAAGGTTGTCATCCTAGGCAATGCCAGGACCAGCCCACTCCTTGCGTTTGAGTTTGCGGCTGGCCTGAAGCTCCTGGAGCTTGGCCGCGAAGCCGCGAGAAACATGGCCAATGAACTTGGGACGATCACGAAGGTCCTCCATGGTTTCAATCCAAGCTTTGTAGCTGACCCCCTCGCAGAAGTAGGTGATCATCCGGTCGCCAATCTCAACCTGGGAGCTGTGCTGCATGTTAAGAGCCTCGTAGCCGTCAGCAAAGTCGCGCATGAGTAGTTTCTGCGTTCCTTGGTCGGCCTCGGTACGGTGGAGGGCGCGGTGCCCATTGCCGATAGCGACGTCGATGCAGCGGCCAATGAATTCACCCATGCTGGGGCTGATGAAGCGGTCGCAAAGCTTGTAGACTTCGACATAGTCTCGCATAGGAGTCTTGATAGGTGCTGCCTCGGGATTTTGGGCAGGACGGGGAGGCGCATGTGGGACAATAGAGGAGTGACTGTAGGCGACCCCAATGTAGAGACCTAGGTATCGCGGTTCGATGTCCTCGTCATTGAATTCAACGCCTCCCTTCTTGGCCTCGGCAAAGCGACCGTTGAGGCAGCTTTCGAAGTACTCCGAGTTCTTGGTCAGGACGTTCTTGGCGACTTGGAATATTTCGCCTTTCACCTTGAGCTCGACTAGTTGCTCATCATTCCTGTGCATGCATATAGGTCAGCGACACTTATTCCGCAGCGCAAGATTTGAATTGCCCCTGAGCTTGATGCGAAAGAGAAGCGCATACTTAAGAAGCCAGGAGGTGCGATAGTCCGTGAGAATGCCAGCAGACTGCTCATCGGCAGGGTCCTCCTTAGGACCAACACGGGTACGGGGTTTCTTTCGCGGAGGTGCCATGGCGATGTCGGAAGGAGTTGTTTTGCTTAAATTGGGTGCGTGAGCATCAAAAGGGAATTCAGTCGAGTACGCTTTCACTTTGCAAGTGATGCAGAAAAGGCGAAGAGAGCAGAATCTTGTTGTGAAGCAAGGTGTAGTTTGATGTTGCTAGCCATCGCTCGCAGCGATGTTCAAGTTAACTAAAGTCGAAATAATGTTAGTTTTCATAAGAAGTAGCTGGATTTATTTCCAAAATACCTTGGTCGCCAAGTGAGTTCGTGATGTTGTGTTGTGGTTGCTAGGTCAGGTTGGTGGAAGAAAACAAACACAGCCTACAGGCACCTGGTCAGCACTGCTCATTTATTAGCAGGTAAGGAGGCACCGTCTATGAAACTTGCCAATTCTCAGTCCATCAGGGTCTCCATCGGTTCACCTTTATCAGAGTGTGCCTTATTAGAGAGCAGAGAACAATAGCCTGCCAGATCTTCGCTAGAGGTGTATATGAGGCCATGGTAATAATCTGCTGGTTGAGATCCATTATTCAGTCAGGCAACGTCTTCAAGAAACAGCAGTAGAGGCCGAAGCTTCAATAGAAGAGTGATATCGTGAAAAGAAACGCTGTGCACTAGAATTGAAGGTACGGCAAGAGTTATAAGTGGGTTCCTCAACCCAGACACTGCTCGCCCCTGCCACCAGCTGCCGAGCAAAGTATTAACGCTGCCTTGGGATAAGACTTTCACTTGGCTCTTACTTTCCGAATCGTAACCTTCTCTTCATCGCCAAGTTCCCATCCAACCTTGTCCTTCTCTTTCAGTTCATCCCACTTGCGACCAGTAGCAAACTCCAAGAATGGCAGATCCACGTTGAAGTACGACCTTGAAAAGCATTTCAGGGTGTGAAGTCTCAAATCGTCGTCGGCCCACTCCATCAGCTTTAAGCAGTGTCGGCTGACTTGCTTCTTCGAGAACTGCCATGAGACATAGTCGTCGTGTGCCAACGCCTTGAGTATCCGGTCCAGTTTCTTGTTCCTGATGTTGAAGTCTTGTCTGATGAAATATGCCTCGGTCAGGTCCCTACGCCGACATGCGGCATCCAGCATGAAATAACCGGCAATTTCCTCGATCTCACTATGAACCATGGGTGTCCATACAGCCATGTATCGGAGAAGGTGTAGAATCGCCGGGTGATATGATTCAGGATGCTTAGCAAGAATGGACAGGCGGATGGAGAAGATATATGCTTGTATCGAGAAAAGATCAGCTCTTTTTGTAGCCACCAAGCCTTCTCGAAGCTTTCTCAATGCCATTAGGACATCCTGCAGAGATTTGGTATTGTCAGGGTCCTCAATGGCGGCCAACATAGAAGTTGATGGTCCACTAGACGGTATGATAGAACGGAGGGCTTTCAGAGTGCCACTCAGAGCAGAGGATGCTGGCGACGCGGCAGCATTGGCGGAATCTGAGTCAGGAGTTTGAGAAAAACCACTAGTATTTGTAGCTGAAGTTTCAGGGGCTGGCGTTGAAGACGACGATGCGGCAGAAGTTGCCGTGGAAGACGGTCTGTATCCAGGTGGAGGTCTGGTACATGGTGTTGCAGGAGTTGGATCGACTGCTCTTATATCTAGAGCTTCGAAACTCCGTATAATTGAGTCCTTATCACCGGCTTCTGTGCAGAAAGCAAGGAAACGTGAAATTATCTGATTATAATACCACTCCTGGGTCTTGGGGTTGAGTAAGCTGTCTCTGGTCAGCCCGTCTCTCTTGTCTTGCGGAAACTGTTCAATCTCGCGTGTCTATAGATAACATTGACCGTCTAATACACACCTGTCATCACCCTTAGAAGGAAGACCAATGCTTTGTAGCGGATCCTGCTCGACAGGTTTCAATCTCCCCCAGGGGCCTGATGGCATCCTGTTACCTCGACCTCGACGAACCATATCGTGCACAAATGAGCTGCCCTCGGTGTCAGAAAAGAACTTCGATTGAAGATTCAATGCCTTAAGCCTCGAGTTTAAAGAATTGAGAGCCTTGTTGGCAGTACGAAGCACAGAGTCTTATCGACTACAATAGAGGATGAATGAAGTAAGTTGCTGTGAAGACCTGAGGTTGACAGTGGGGTAGCTTTCAAGGACCCCGCGATCCACTGTTGGTTCCTGCGTCAGACTCAGCTTGTCACAATGATGAGAGTGGAAAGCTAAAGGACTTGGTTGTGCCTTGAATAATCTGGGACTATTAGTATTTCAAGTGAGTAGGGACGAGGCTATCTAAGTAGAAAGACCAATCTATTTTCTCTCCTCCGTTGCCATACCGAAGACCCAATTACTGGACGCGACGCACAGTACCAATCTTATACCGAAAAGGAGAATAGCTGCCTACTAGGTATAGATCGGTGGCTCAAACAAATCTCTAATCAAAACCAAATCACTGAATTAAAAAGTGCTACTTCTAGAAGTCTTGCTATGTGCACATCCTTTTACGTGGGTATCATTATCGCCAGAGAGCCTTTCTTCCCATCTGCTTCCCTAGCCACCACCATTCCAACATGTCTTAAATACAATTTCATGTTCTCTTCTCATCCATGAATGCGGTCGGCTAGTGTCACCTTGTCCCAATTCTTGGGTCCCGCGGCCTCATACTTGCCAGACTTCGAGATGACTCGCCCAAGGCCCTGGTGGATCTCGGCCTGGAAAGGTCCGAATGGGCACTTCTCACCATCGATGCTGATATAGCCATCCTCTTGATCCCGAGGAATGATGCGATAAGCTGAGATCTTCTTGTAGGTGACATGAGGGTTGTCAAACAGTTTCTCAGCTTCAACATCGAGAAGGACCTTAATAGCTGTGAAGAAAGGCAGGTCACCATCGATAGTGACGAGGTCCATCAAACCATCCGAGATGAGTGAGGCAGCGAAGAAGGGAGCATCGGGTGACATATAAGCCATCTATAACAGTCAGTATTATTCCAAATACAAGGGCTGCTTTGATTACTCACGTTGCCGGCGTAGAATGTGCCAACCTTGTCATAAGGAATCAGCTCCCATCCTTCAGGCAGATCATCTTGGATCGTGCCATACTTCAATGGCGGCAAACCTGCATCTTCAGCTACGGGGTCTGCATCAAGCTTCTTAGCTAGATGATTTAGGCTCGTGGAGCTCGCGTGATGCTTGTAATGAGCCTTGACGTCGCCCTTGTCTTCGATCTCCACCTTGACAGCTAGGTCAAAGGGATAGCACTTCTTCTTAAACATGCGCTGAACGACACCGACCTCGAAACGCGCACTACCCATCCATCGCATATGCTCCGTGCCGAGATCACATTCGGCAATGAGGCCGAGCGTCTGGGAGAGGAACGAAATGATGCGGTTGTGGCCACTAGTGACTGACACCAAATCCATCGGGGTCACGACACCTTTGATGATGGCAAGGGCAGCGAAAGAAGGGCGATGAGATCCGTACAAGTTGCAAGAGAATGCATTTCCCGAGCCACAAGGGATATGGCTGACAGGCATCGTAGACAGCGCTCTTGCAGCATCGGGTCGCTTAGCAAGGCCGTTGAAAATCTCGTGTGGCGTTCCATCACCGGAACATGCCATGATAGTATCGTATTTGGACAAGTCGGCGTTTTGCGCCAGTTCAACGGCTTCTCCACCGTGCTTTAATATCACGGGGTCAATCTGCATCTTTGCAGCCTGGAAGAGGGGTTTCACCTCAGTCTCCCACTGCTTGATAGCACCGCCAGGACCGGAGTTCGGGTTGATAAGCACGTAGGCGCGTTTCTGAGACTGCGCATCACCGTAGGCGCGTGTCATGAGGGTCTTGACGAAGATCTCGGCTGGTGTACGGCTGGTCGACTCGTCGTCCTTGGCAAGCGTGAAAACCCATTTCTTAGGTTTGATCAATGTCTTCGAAGCGTGATGGGCGTAGTCGATTATGATCTGGTCGTTGGAGAGCTCAGCCCATAGGACGTTGTAGAAGGGTATGCTATTGCTGGGAGCGGGCTCTGTAGAGAAGCATGATCAGTAAGTGTTTCCATATTGTCTCGTAACACAGTTCTGAATGCTTACTGCCAGAGAAAGGAGCACAGGAGGAGCGAGTTGACTTGTTTGCAGCAGGGTCTGTTAATGATCAGTCGAGGACTTGGCGACATTGTCTTCTCCAAAAGATCCGCACCGTTGAGCTCCAGTTCTTCGATTCCAATGGTCAACTTCTTCTTTTCCTCCAAGAGGAGCAACATTCCAATGCCTTCGTCCATTTTTCGATCAATCTCCGTGTTCATTGAGGCTGATGTCAGCCAGCAATGAGCTTATCGATTGTGTTTTATATCGAACACCTAAAACGCGAAGGGGCGGGTGCAAGGGTTAGTTCGATGGTCGCGATTATGATTTGATTGATCGCGTACAGAAGCAATAAATTCGATAAAGAAAATCGAGAAAATGAAGGACTGTGGCAGCTCGTTCTGGCGACATAAAAAGGAAAGACCAAAATCCAAAGCCTCTGATAACGAGCGTATGTTTTGGAATGTTTCCGCAAGGAGTTGCTTCTTAGGATCAATCGGATTACGCGGATGCCCGTTGAACCTAGGCTGTTGATTTGGGGGGGGGGGGTTCGCATCCGAGATTACAGACCTAAAGCCCCTGTAAATGCTTGCATTCGCTATGGGCTGGTAGGCTGGTCAGATCCCCAAAGAAGTCAATTGCGCGGGCACCTGCTGGCAGCTGACAGTTAGAACCAGTAGTGAGTGCCAACAGTGTCTGAGTCCCTGACGTGGTGGAGTGTAAGACTCGGTGGGGCTATTGTAACTGCCAGGCGGTGCCGCGGTAAGACAACCAGAGATAGTCACCCAACTCCAGACTAGCTGTAGTATTCGGTGGCCGCGGAGCCACGAGATATCTTGAAGACGTCGATTTGACTTCGACACATGGAATTATTGCCTTTTACGGGCTTACCTCAGATTTGTCATCACTTCTGATGTAACTAAGATCTCAGTTCCCCAGAGATTAACGGCTTCTTCTTGTTTAGCCAATGTACTCGACCAATGAGGCTGATAGCGGCATGCTTGTTCTACACGATGGATGGATGCTTTAACTTTTCCCCATGTTCCCAAAACTCCATTTCCCCGCCATCTTCGGAGTCATTCCTTGCGCCAGACTGTCCTTCCTTCTCCTTCCTTAACCATTTTCTAACCTGAACTGGAACACCTCGGAATCGCAGCCTCGGTTACATGCATCTATATGGCCAATGTCATTCAGCATCATCATCTCATGTGCTGAACCCCCACAAACTTTTTAAGTATCAGCAAGTAAGAAAGTAAGCAACGCCCCTTTATGCGAGTCTCGTCACGTTAGGGAACTTCTCCTGGGCCGCATTCTTGTATGCTTCCACCTGGACACTCCTCCAGCCCTTGAGCACTTGAAGACCCTCGATGGCGTCCTCATAGGTCACATCAGGGATATCCAAGATGCCAGAGACGGCCTCCTCACTCTTAGCCTTATCTTGGCCCAGTGCTCTCTGTGCCTTGATGGCGGAGAGAACGTGTCTAGGGCTACCCTTGTTGGCAGCAAGGAACTCGTCGTTGAACTTGACGAGATCCGTGGAAGGATCCACTGCCTTAAACTCAGTCTTCAGCGCCTCTAGAACCTTGGGCTCAATGTCGGTCGCAGTCTTCAATAGTTGAGCAAACACTACAGTATGTTCATGCACCCTGGGTGACTTGGGGTCAAGTTCTAGGGCAGCTGTGAGACAACGTAGGGCGAGAACGTACTTCTCTGTGAGAGGAACGGGTCAGTAAATAAATAAATAAAACTTGGCAACCTATGGTATTGAACTTACTGCGACGCATATAGACCTCGAAGCCAGCGAATTGGGCGTTGATGTTCTTGGGGCTGAATTGTAGTAAGGGGTTAACGAACTTCATGGCATCCCCGAGAGGGTCGGTGGTTTCGGCGAGTTTCAGTCCGAATGGATCGTCGTCCTGCTTCTTGACTTCTCCGTCCTTATCCTTGCCCTTGTTAGGGTCTTGCTTGGCTTGTAACTCGGCAGCCTCTTTTTCGAGGCGTTGCTGCTCCTTTCTAGCCTTCTTGGCAGCCTTCTTCTTGGCGAGAGCATCCTCAGCGTCCTCTCCATCGGCACCATTGACACCATTTGCGGAAGGTTTATCGGCCAACTTGAGGTAAACTTCAATCGCATCCAGAGCAGCTCTTGAGAAAAAGGGATGATCGCGGACATGGTCTTCCCATCGCATCATATCGATGTAGGCTCGGATCTGGCCCTTGCGCAGAGAGAAGCTGTGGAAATCGAACTGGTCCTCCTGCCACACCTCGAAGATGTTGAAAATTTGCTGGAATCGCTTGAGAGCAAGGGCAACATTGCCTTGTCGAGCATATGCCTCGCCGTCTTCTGTCAAGAACCAGACACTCTGCATATCCAAAAGATCCGCCAAGGGACCACCAACAGTTTCTGCGCGAGTGAAAAGGCCGACTGTCTTGAGAGCCTTGTCGTTTTCGTTGTTGCGAAGCTGGTACTTGGCTGCCTTTGTGTTAATGTATCTATCCTTAAGATCGAGCTTCCTGGCTCGATCCATTGCCTCGGAGGCTTCTTGTATGTTTCCGCCATGCTTGATGATTCGTGCCTTGGTCATGGCAAAATCAACGCTCTTAGGGTCCTTCTCAATTACCTTCTCGACGTACTCCATAGCTTTTGTCAAGTCGCGGCTGAGATGGTAGTTGTAGTGCTGTGCGAGGTAGTACAGTGCTGCCGCTTCTCCTTTATCCTTACTTTCCGAATCAGCACCCTGCGAGTTCAAATAGTTCTCGGCCAGTTCACGGAGGGTGTCCTTCTTGAATGAGTCGGAGTAAAGATGCTTCAGATTAGCAAAGGTTGATGGCACTCCCTTGTTAAGCATCAACGTCAAATAGGCCTCGGCAGCCTGCTTGAAGTCGTCGCCTATTAACGAGTTAGTACTGGTGGCTGGCTAGTGTCTTGATTGGATTTACCTGACAAAAAATCCAGGGGCAACCGGCGCGCAGCATCGCAACGAGGGGACTTCTCCGCGTACTCGTCATAGACAGCCTTGCGAGCCTTGGAATCGTCCTCTGATACCTCCATGACCTCCAAGAGCTTCTGGTAGTATGCGGGGTGTTCCGAGTTGCGGTCAAGGAGAGCCCGGTAGGCCTTCGCAGCTTCCTCCTTCTTGTCCAACTTGTGAAGATACTCGGCGCGAGCCTCCATGACAGCCAATCGATCGAGATTTTGCTTGGCAGCCGTGTTGAGGTGCTCAAGTGCACGCTCGTAGTCTCCTTGCTCCGCAATTAGAGAGTTCTTGTACATAATTGCTTCTGAGTGCTCATTGTCGAATTTCGAGGGCTTCGCCTTCAACGTTTCCTCATATGTATTCATGACCTTCTCAGCTTCAGCAGGGTTTCCTGAAAGGTGGTGAGCAATGGCGAGCGCAGTCCAGCTTTGGCGCATTTGAGGTCGGGCCTGGAGCATGGCGGTTCGACTTTGGATGTATCCTTGATAGTCGCGGCATTGAATTTGCAGAATGGCGAGATCGCGCTGGATTTGCGCTGACTCAGGCTCTAGTCGCAGAGCAAACTTGTACGCCTTGATGGCCTCCTCGAAATTCTTGTTTGCCCGGTGCAGCAGGCCATACACGTGCCAGCAGATGTGCGACTTCATATCCATGGTTAAGGCTTCCTTCCCCAATGCAAAGGCTTCTTCCGTCTTGCCTTGGGAGTTCAAAATCAAGGCTTTCATCGCAGTGGTGTCTCCATGTTTCGGATGCTTCTTGAGAATAAGCTCGGCCGACTTGAGACCACGCTTATATTGCTTGTCCTCATAGTATCGAATAACGGAGCGGAAGAGCGAGGCCTCCTTGGAGGCAAGAGGTTGCGGCATCGTGATTACAGGGAACAGCTCTAGTCTTGGAACGGTAAAGAAGTCGTGAGCTAGTTAATTGCGGCCGGCGTCCGTTGTCGGCGAGGATTACAAGCTCCCAGCAGGATCGAATGAGGGGTGCGTGGGCGAGGGGGAGGAAGCGGTACAGAGAAGCTTTGACGAGACAAAAACCTCGCCAGGGGATGATGACAGGAGGGCAACGAAGGGTAAAGAGGCGGCTTCCCTGACCGGCGATTGTGGAGAGATGTCGTGTAAAGCTGAAGGTGCTGTACCATACGACTTAGGGTCGAAATGATGTGGACAGGAATTGCTACGGTAGACCGGCAATTTCTCGGAGGCTGCCTGTGGTGGGTTGCTGAGTTATGAGGAGATGGTGGTTTTGGCGGGGCAGTTTAGGACCCATGACAGCATGGAAGCCTCATGAGAGTTGGCAGAGAATATGATATTCAATAAATAAATTCATAATTCCATGAGAACAGCTCAAGGCTACATAGAGAGTGTATATTCATTGAGAAATGATCATTAAAATGGTATTCTTCTGGCACACAGGGCATGCTACGAGAGATACTAAAGCAGTGTGGCTAACAAACC
>JABEEM010000333.1:0-13639 GCA_013363185.1 Fusarium secorum
TACGCATCAAGCATTCACATCACCATCTCCGTCATGGCTCCAGAGCGCCAGAAAGCCAAAGGCACGTCAAGAATGCGGTCTAAGCCCAAGGATCGCAAGGGAAGAGGTGTTTCTTCCTCCCGCTCGTCTGCATCCGGCGTCCGTGCAACCCGACCTCAGGACACCATCCTGCGATACCTGCAGTCGAGTTCGACTGTGTCACCGTCGATCGATGAATCCTCAGGGAATGCCAGGTGGCGACGAGGGAGACATTTGGACGAGCGGCCCTCATCTAGATCTCCAGTTAGACAGCACTACGGCGGAAAAGAATATATACCAGGTGCGCTTTTCCAGACGCGAACCTTGACATGCTAACACTTACATAAAATTGATTTAATATAGACTCGATAGATGATAACATGATAGACGCAGCTGCCCCGGACGGCGACGTGCCGCTAAATGACCAGTCGCTAGTATTCGGCCCCGATATGCAGATGGATCTGGCCGAGGAGGACGACAGGTCGTGGCATATGCGCTCGACACCTCCATGTAGTCATGAGCCTTACCCAGGTTGAATACTCAAACTCTACACACTATACTCGGCCTGCTAACCATCCGCCCTAGACGGCATGATAAACAGGGCAAATAATGACCGACGCGAAAATATTGTCACCCGAAGCGAGCATCCTCTAAACGAAGCGCATGACGAAGAGCGAGCTGACCCCGTTGCTGCAGAACTGCCTACACGTCAGGAAATCTATAACTGGGTTGAAGAGGAAGAGTTGGATGAAGGGGAGAAACTGGCTCGACGTATTGTGTATATCCTCACCGCCGGTCTGGTGTCATGCCCGGCGGATCAACACAAGGGCCAGGACGCATCACACCTCGCAACTTGCCGCCGCCATCTGCACCTACGCGAGACGTGGGCTGGGTCCAGCGCCAGAGTCAGTGGGTCGTCCTTCGCTGAGCGAGAGGAACAGTCACGACAGCTCGGCCTAGACCGGACCGTCCGACCCCTTGATGCTTCAGTCACGGGCCTCCGTCGCGACCAGCTGCC
Source organism: Fusarium secorum (assembly GCA_013363185.1). Taxonomy (NCBI): domain Eukaryota; kingdom Fungi; phylum Ascomycota; class Sordariomycetes; order Hypocreales; family Nectriaceae; genus Fusarium; species Fusarium secorum. Next base: position 1,037 of record JABEEM010000333.1, read on the forward strand.
TCCAGCCAGCCGGCTCGAGGCCCAATTCGCGGGCTGGCACGAAGACAAAGACTGGTCAGATGCCGAGGTCTGCCTCCACCAAGACGACGTGCCGCAGCGGAAGCTGGCGCCCGCCGTTCACGATATCGACAGCTTCCTACATGTCACGAAAGACCCGCGCAGCCTGAGAGGGCCGTTGAACATATTATACTGAGGTGTTAGGGTTGGGTTTGTCTATTACAGGTGAGATTGAGTCCCACTATCGCATGTGTGATCCAGGCCCCACTTTCACATTATGTGTGATTCGTCTAAACTCTGGTGATGCAGACCACAGTCCCTATCGCATATGTGATCGAGTCCTACTCCTGTCAAATATCAGAGTCCCCTCTTGACTTCTTGATTCCTGTCAATCATCATAATCCTCATCCTCTTCTTGCCCACTTCCAACATCATCACCATCACTGTTACTATCTTTACCATCTTTATTGAAGTCAAAACACACCCTAAATAGGTCCTAGTTAGGGGTTAAAAGTTATATATCTTTGGGGTCTCTATACTATAAACCCTAAAATTTTTATAAGCCTACTGGTAAACTTGCCATTTTTATATGCTGGATCTACCTAACCTAGGTTTAGGCGTCTATGCACACCTAAACCCCTTAAACCATTAAGCCTTCATCTCTCCTCCATTTATACTCCTTTGACCCACTTAGTATCTAATTATTTACAGCATTATAAATATCTCCCCTTTTAGTATTCCTCTCTTATGATTAGTTACCTCTTCAACCCTTGTATCTCCTCCCCTCCTCCTATTTAATATAATAACCCTTACCCTTATCTCTTCCTACCTGCTATTTCTTACCTGTTTATAATCCTATATCCTATAAAAGATAAAATAATAATAATAGTGAATAATAAATTCTATTAATCCTCTATTAATATTACTATTAATAATAATTAAGATTAGATGCCCTCTGCCTTAGAAATCTAATATGGATTCCTGGCTATCTAAATGGCTTAAAACTACCTCTATTTACCCTTCTGAAGAACCCGGTCTACCTACCTCTCCCTCCCTCCTTCTCGTCCCCGATAATACTCTATCACTACTATCACTATCTAAGCCTGTTAAGTCACCAAAACCTTCCATCTCAGAAAAGGGGCATACCGCTTAGTATCAACAGAAACCATTGCATCCCCGCCTGCGATGGGTTCTTTTAATGCAGTTTTCTAATCATCGTCGCAGAGAAGGGCTTCGTCGAGAGTGTTATTATCTCGCCCAAAGCTAGTGGGACTCTCAGTCCAACTCTTGATGTCGGAAGGTTTCATCTTGTCGGTCTGCCATCGGGCGTTTTCGATATCAGTGATCTTTGTTTGGTTGGTGAAGTAAGTGGGAATAGGCGAAGAAGGGATTGAATGTACTGAATTGAGGGATGAGGAAATGGCTATCTGTAGGAGAATAGGAAGGATATTTATACCGAGGATTGAGGAGAGTTTATTTTGTGCTTGATGTTCTGAGAACAGCTTCGAAAGCGTTTTGAATGGGCGTTCAACGTGTGAACAGATGAGCAACCTCGAGACGAGCGAAGCGATACTTGTGACCATGGGGTCAATAACAGATCCGACTGAGATGTTCAGAAAATACATTATACGCCGCTAAACCAATTGTCGAGTTGCAATTTATGTACTGTTCTAGTGATTGTGCAGTTATACTCGAATACGTGGTTATAGGTAAGTATCGTTTTCGGCCACACTACATTGAACAAGGCCTTGGATATTGCTCCAAGTTCATCTACGTTCACCATAAGTCAAATGACAGTTCATTCAGAGATCGAACACTTTAGGATGTGTATTAAGTGTTTCATCCTGAGTACAGCTGATAGATCCACAGAAGAGCGAATTTCTCGATAGCCAACAAAATTAGGACAGACTTTGTCAACGGGTATAAAGTCCTTGAGGAACGGGCTTTTATCATGGTAATTAAGTTTTTCTATCCAACGAGTGAATCAAAGATCCCGCTTGAACTCGTTCATTCGTCGGAAAGATAGTTCTTTGAATGTCAAAAGGAGGATAACGAGAGCAATACTTATTTGTCATTTCTGTACTTCCTACCATTCTGACCTCGCCGAGAGTCACGATCAATATTGCTCACTTGATCGAAATGACGATTCTATAAAAAGAGCAAAGTCATTAACTAGTTTCTAAGACGCTCGGTACTAAGCAAAACAATCCTTTTAAATAGCCGTCTTACATGTCGAAAGAAAATGGCAGACGTGCTCGCGAACATACAGGACCCAGTAAAGATAATGACCCAGCGATATGACGACGGGATCAGAGACTCAGCAGCAGACGAGTGCTGTAGGGAGCTGCTGTTGTAAACCAGTAGACCACCAATAGGACCCGCAAGCACGTTGCCAACACCTTTGCCAAAGTTAAGTAGCCCAAAGACAATGGGGGCAGCGGTCACGTCATCCGTGATAGTCGTGCTCATCCTCGCCCAGATAGCAGTGAAGCCGGCCCCAAAGAAGCCATAGAGGATGGTAAAACCGATCAGGACAGGAAAAGAGTCTGCCAGTCTCCACATAGTGAGAGTCGTGACGGCAGCGACGAGGGTAGAGCTACAAGCAAGAACATCAAGTGGTAGCTTCCGGTCTGAGAGATAGCCGAAGACAAATTGTCCTGCAACCTGGGATACGCTCATGACGGCGAGAAGTATAGGCCCAGACCTTTCGCCGAGGTCAAGGGATGTCGCGAAAGACGGGAGGTACAACGAGGGGAAGAAGTATCCAAAGCCCTGGAATAGGTTGGATACAGAGTATAGCCAGAAGAGAGGGCTTTTGAAGAAGGACCAGTTCGTCTTGGGCGTGTTGACGTGCGCGGAAGCCGGTAAACGACCATCAAGGAATGGGATCAGAGGTCCTGTTAGAACAGCTAGGCCAACAGCAACAGCGCGGAGTGTTGTCTGATAGCCGTAAGTTGACAAGAGAGCCTGCACGACAAACGGCATTACAGCACCAGTAACACCAGACGCACCACAGAGTAATCCGTAAGCCATTCCGCGACGAGCTATCCAGTACTCATTGACCATCATGAGAATAGGGTAGTAAAGGATCAGAAACCCGATACCATAAGCGACACCTTGCGTGAGGATAAGAGCCTCGAGCGTGTTCGCAAAGGAACCAGCCACGAGTCCGCCGATACAAATAGGCCCTATTCAAACTTAATGTTAGTCGAGAAGTCATACTGAGATTGACGACTTACAACCAACCCAGATCATTTTCCGTCGCCATCTTTGGTGTTTCTGAATAAATGGCATGATGAACGGGGCTCCTATATAGCCGAGGCCAGAGGCTATTGTGCCGACAACACCGATGTACGGACTGCTGGAAAAAGCTGGGATCCTCGAGTAGTAGTCCTGGAACACGCCAAAGGACAAGGGAAACCCTAAACACTGTTAATTGCGGCTATTATGTGAAGCAAGAACGATGTACCCCATAGCAGAGTCTCAAATACGAATGCTGCGCCGAGGAGTCGCCACGCTGCAATGCCCCCATCTACAGGGGCTAGTTGAGATATCTCTTGCTCATTTTCAGTAGGTATCCCCGTCTCGGGCGTTTGAATGGCATGTTCAGAGATTGTTACTCGCGATGATGATGCTGGCCAGGCGCGGAGCTCGTGGGACTCGATTTGGCTGGATACTACCAAGATCTCCGTGTTACTCATTGCTATAGAGGATCAAGAGATAGGATAGATGGGATGAGCCGCAACAGGAAGCAGCGCATATGTAGGGTAGCGGACATTGGATCTAAATGATTAGCCGAGGCTCACGCAACCAATAAGATAAGCACATGGCATCATGATCGCGGGGCTGAGGAACCGAGGTTTACAGATGGAATGAATCTGTGAGAGTAGCAACAGGAGATTCCTTCAATACTGTGATTATAAGGACTAGTAGTTTTACGTGGTTTATGGCCCTGTTTAATTGGCAACTGGGAGAATTAACTGGATAGAGAGGGTGACGACCTGAAAGCTTGAATCATTCTATGTCGAAAACTTGAAGAAACATATAGGGCGAAATGAGTGCAAGAAAACTTTTCATATGCGAGAAAGATTGTGATGACCTATGTCATTGACATACTGGTTCCGGAGGCTTTGTTGTGTTGCATACCCCTAGATTATCCTCATAGACAGTCTAACCGCTTTTCGGTCGAGCAGATTTAGACGATGAGTTGATGATAAGTCGTTCCTTCCAAGCAAATCACCTGTCATTTTCAAATTCATCGTCCCGACTCTCACCATGTTGCGTTGCAAGTTCATCAGGGCCAGGCTCATCGCGCTACTTGGTGTTGACGTAGAATCTCACTCTGTCAGATGACAGCTTCATGGTCAAACATAGCCATTCAGACTCCGCTTCTACCGGATGTGCTTTTGATTGCCATTGGCTCGAAGAAATGTGGAATCTATAGCCCAGGGTCACTCGAGCCCTTTCATCTCTGCGTCATCTTTACCCTCAGTCCGGTGACATTTATTATGTAGCTAGTACCCGCAAGCCTAGCACCCCGATTAAAGAGTTTGAGTTGGCGAGGGCCTTTACGATGTTTTAATTTTCTATTCTGCAGATCATCATCGCCACCCGCAGAGATGGGTCATTAGAGTCCCTGTTAATGTGAGCTTCGCCATCCGTAATACATGTGATATCTTGGCATGCTTTGCCTCTCAGCTCTAAGATGATAGACTTGGATGATACCTCCGTTTTTCATCACCGCTTGCCAATGGAGCGAGTAATCAATGAGACGACATTCACATGGTAAGCAAGGATAGTTGAGCAGGAGCTCGAGCCAGATCAAGAGGCCCCTTTGATGTACCTAGCATACTATCTCTATCAATTTACCTTCTGAAGTCCCCTCTCCACCTCACCTCGTGTATGCTGCGTGGAATCCTGTGAGTTATACCAATCAGCTTCAAGCAGCCTTCGCTTCTCTACTTTCTATGACTTGCACAATATTCCTCCACTCCCCCTGGTCCGTGGTGTCTCGCTTCATGCGGCCCGCCCGCCAACCTGGTCCAAAGCGAGTCAACGCGATGAAAAAAGGAACAATAATCAAAAGAAAGCCTGCACAGATGGTGTATGTCCAACCAGGCTCAACTGCGTCGGTCAAAGGTTGGATAGCGGCAGTTATGGCAGCGCCCAGGCCGCAGCGTATCAAGTTGTTGGCCGCGCTTGCGGTAGCTGCGTCTTGCGGGAAGAGATCTACCATAAGAGCGTTCAGAGCTTGCGCCACGGCGGTGGAAGTATAGCCAATGACGAAGAGGAGCACCATGGGCCCAGCTATATGGGTGGGTTTGTTAAGCGTCCATCCATACCCAACAAGACTCGCAATAGCGGCGGCGATGTGTGGCCATGTAACTTGTAGGCGGGCGTGCTCTACGGGCATATTTGGGTTGCGACGGGCGAGTTTAAGTGGGATGTTATGCTTAGCAGCTGTGTTCCGGTAGGCCCTGTCCATGAGTCGGCCTGTGATGACAGTACAGACAGCACTACCAACACCAAAGGCCAGGAAGCAAAGTGATGTTTGCACCTCAGAAAGACCATACAGACTTTTCATAAGCGGCGGAAGCCCAGTATTGACGCCAGCAATCACTATGTTGATGACGCCATTGCCCGCAAGGACCACCGCCCCCTCCTTATCCAGCATGACCTTTAAGATAGAGAAGGGGTTGGGAAAGGAAATAGGCTTCCGCTTCACAGAATCTCCCTGCTGCTGTCTGCTCTTCTGCGTGAAGAAGAAGTAGAACGGTTGACTGAGACTCGGCGGCACACGTGATCCATTGCCAACAAGCTTACGGTTAGTCTCGGGAAAGAAGAAGAGAAACAAGACTCCAAGCACGATGCATGCAATAGCCAGAAACCAAAAAATGGAATGCCACCCAAGATACCGAGTCAAGACGCCCCCTAGCACAGGTGCCAGAGCAGGACCAAGAACAGGAGCAACGGTAGCCCAGGCCATATAGGAACCCCGCCCAGCCGGCTCGACAATATCTGCAATAACACCACTGGCGAGAGGAATCAATCCACCAGCGCCAGCACTTTGAACACATCGCAGCGCAAGCAATCCAGCGTAAGTGTTCTGTAGTGCCAGGACAATATTGGCGATGAGAAAAATCGTGAAACACGCGATGTAAGCGAGGCGGCGGCCACTGGAGTCTGAGAAACTGCCGACAAAAGTGGGAGCGATGCCTTGAAGGATCTGGGTCAACATAAGCATACTGGGCGGGCGGGAGCCAATGATGGAGCCACTCTACCATAAAGGTTGTTACTGATAGGTTGACGTCTGTGATAGATACGCCAAGATCGCTAGCTACGGTGGGTAGGGCGGGATAGTACATGCTAGTGGCCATGGTGCCGAGGAGTGCGAATAGCGACACAGATACTATCATCAGGCGCTTCGACCAGAGACCGTAGACGGAGAAGACTTCGTCTTCCATGGCAGACATACTGGTGAAGAAGTGAGTCACGTAAAGGAAGCCAAACAACGAGGGGACAAAACATGTGTAGCAGGTGAAGAAACTTCCCGAGCTTGGTACTTCATAAATTCCAGAGGTGAGAAAGAAAGGATCAGATCAGCAATGGAGGATCTGCAATTCCCGTGTAAGCGATGCCGTATATCCGTAAGCTCATCAGATTCGGGGCGTTTTGTTGATATAATTATCACTGGGCTAGCCTAATTTGGCAGCTCGCTTTACGGACAGTCATATCATATCATAAGAGCTTATCTGGCATTCGTGTTTCACAATGAGCTTTGCCTAAGTAGCACAATATCTTTCTCTACCAGCTCCCTGTTGTAAAACATGAAAGGAATATTGGCTGCACCGTTTATAGCAAGGGTGATAGCGAAATCTTGTTGTGTACTGCGCTGATGCAATGCCTGAGGCAAATACAGGCACGTTAGATCAGTAGGCAGACGTGCATCTGCCAGCCCCCAAGCTGAGCCTCACTAAGATCAAGGAGTAGAGCGAGGTTGAAGCTTTGTTCGTCAAGGCCGAGAACAAAGAAACCGTAATGCATAAGAATGACAGCCTCAAACAGCGATTACAGATAAGGTAAAACCTAGAACATAGAATAAAGCCTAGTAACGCAAGAAAACACGAATCTTATATGTTTTTAGGGACAAAGAGGCAATTAAGCTTAATATTGAGGAAGTTTCTATCGCGTTGGATAAGTTACCGAGTAATATGAACTAGGTTTTCTCCCTGTCGAACCGAGACAAACAGCGCGGTGAAATAATTTGTGAACAGGCTCGATTATTGATTGTTCATCTATCCGTGCCTCGATGTTCTACAATATGGTAACCTGTTCAATAATGGGAAATTGCAATTTACTCTGATGCCTTCAGCCTGTTCGATGGTTCCAATGTACATAATTTCCAAGGTCCCGTTGTTCTATAACACTAATAACTGTATGAGGAATTGATCACCATGCGCTTTGTGTTTCTTTATTGTATTGTATCTGTTCCGCGTGTCAACGAACGGCGACTGGACTACTGCGACCTGGCCTGCGGCCAGCCAATTCCGGATACTGCCCGCGAGGGACTGCAAAATCCATGGAACAAGATGAAAGTGAAGCCACGTATAGCAGGTCTGCTTGAGCTCTACGAATTCCTGAGCAGAACCAAGAAGACCTTGGTAGAGACGCTCAAGGTGAAAGGGCTCAAGTGGCGTTGGCGTCCTTTCATAGATGAAAGGCACACCCATTTAGGCGACGTTTGTGTTCGGACGATGGATAATGACATTTTCCTTCGAATGATAAATGACAATCCATCCATCATTTTCGAGGAATACCGCAAAAAGGGAGAATCAGATGTACCCCGAGATCCTGCGATAATGGGCATCAACCCCGACTTCAGCGAAATTGAGAAATGCGGCGGTCGTGCTCTGGCTTGGTGTATCATCGGAACCACCGGTTGACATGACCGTCATGCGTATGCTATTCCTGCCTTTGAAGACGACGGCGGCTCTGGCTGTGGGGATTTGTACAAGTGGATGAAAGTGGACAGATTATTCGTCCCTTTGAAGTGTCGTTACAGGAACTTGTATTTTACTGATTCATTAGTCGAATTTCAAGTGTTCGTGTTGATTGTCACGGATCTAGCACCGAGTTTGCTCACCTTGACGGGGTATGCTGATGTGTTGCTATACTTGTGCTACCTCGAACTTACAGAGCCAAGGATGAGGAATGATTGCAGAGCGTATCTTATGAAGCATTGTCCGGAAATAGGCAATGATGGTGTTCTGCTTTTTGAACATAAGCATAAAAGCGTGATGTTGGGCGCTTTAGGAAAGCCCGAGTCAGATTCAGTCGCCTCGAAACTCCCGATCCAGCCGCCAAACTAGAAAAGACTTTAATCAAGCTTAGCGTTATCTGGCATGGAGTTATCGTGGCTGCTTAAATTTCCAAAGCTGGACTCTAGGGGTACATCATAGACAGATATTGGGGAAGGTCACTGACCTGTCTTTCAATCTAGTCGATCTGTTTTATCGCATTGTTCAGACCAAATCTCTTAAACAATTACAGCTCGTTCCATATACGAATACTTCAACATTTTCGGCTCTCGTGGGCAATGCACTTTTGGTAGGTAGGTATTTGGCAAGGGGGTCCACTCTGGAGTCAATGATTTACCCACGGGTAACTTGGGTTATTGGGATATAGGTTGTCTATGGTGGTTTATCTGCAGTTAGTCCGTGGGTATAGATTTGAAAAGATTAAGGTAGAAAAATTTCACTTATTTAGGCGATTATTTTCGCTGGTGTATTTAGTATTAGCTTGATGAAATTAAAATCTCTGAGTATCTTTTTTATACTTTGCAAGAGATGAGTCTTTGGCCCTGTGTCTATACTTGCTGTTTCTTAGTCTGTTTAGATTCAGAACCTGTAATAAGAAAAGGTCCATCCAGCAACACTCTTTTCCTCTTGATATGTAAAAAAGTCTACTTAACAAAAGAGAAATGTTCGAAGGCATATTATTCGCATGACTGGATTACAGTTTCAGGAAAGCCCTCTCCGCGTTACGGGTCTGGAGTGATATAAACCGTGATAAAAGCTCACAACAGAGTAGAGATAGTGCCCAGGTGAGAGAGTACGGCGTCGCTACTCGCAATGGTGATACAGGGAGTTGAACCATGAAGCATTGAAGATGGCGGGCGAGTAATCTTCAACGCCCAGTTTGCCATCTTCTGTAGATCGGGGGCGGAAATAGCAAGTGCTTGGTCTACATTTTAGGCAAAACAGAGGCCAAGTTCAGTCACGTCTTCACCTTCGAGTATCATATCCGGCGTCAAGATGGACAACGGCTCGACCAGCTTCTTCTTAGCTGAGTGCCTGAACCTTCCATATGATAACGCGAATAATCTAGCTCAGGAGCGTCTTGTGAATCTGATAGAGCATTTACAGCTTCTAGCCTTTCTGAACGGCGTAAATCCTCATGATGATCACGTCGCCGAAGTCGCGGGGATGATCACAGGCAGTACGCTCTGCACATTCTTCGCGACACGTTGTCATTCGAGTTCGTGATCTACCAGTATATCCGGCTGGCGCCGGATGATAAACCTGCTCTCACTGTATCCCATGAGTTACTTGGACCTGGGGTCACCGAAATAGATTCTGGGCTCTATCTTGCTAATTGGCATAGCGAGCTTTCTGCAAACTCAGTGGACTCAGCTCAACGGCCTGGAGAAGTTAGCCCATTCGTTGATCCCCTTGTTCGTCAATGGATTATTCGCCCTGGTCTCTGTGTAAAGGTGCATTTCACGCCGTCGGCATCATAAAGCCAAGTTCGTGCACCTTCGAGGGCGAGACATTCAGGTTGAGTAGCATCTTCCGAGCCGAGCTTGTAATCATAGAGAGGGCCGGACAGCCAAGGTAGCCGACAATTCAACCGGGGTTCCTATCGTGAACTGCACGCTCACCAACACGTACTTCAACAGGGACCAGGTGTGATTATTTCCCGATAACAAAGACAGCATGGAAAAGGAGCACAAAAGGCGTTCAAACGGAGAGCTCAAGCTGGCATTGAACGATGGAGATGCGACCAATATAGCAGGATAGATCATGACTCACGGCGTTATTTCAGGCCAGCATCATTCCTATGCCATGTTGCGTGAGCTCACTATCATGCTTGTGCAGCTGCCCTGATGCCGGGCACGGATTTTTGGGCAGAGAAATTACTTGGCTCTTGACTCAGCATAACCGGATCAATTATTTTTGCATATTGTGTTATGTTAATGACTTGGAATTTTGATTCCTGCATGGACATGAGCCCGAAAAAGAATCCTACGGCTGTTCAAGTGGCAGAAGCCATAGAGGCTCTGAAGAATATACTACCGCCCAGAATACGGACCTTACTTTGAGGTAAGCTTCTTTTCTAAGCTAACGACTCAGACAAGGATCTGAATCCATGGCTCCGAAAATGCGTCGTCAGCATCGTATGGCAACACGTTATGAAGGTGGAGCTGTATACACGATGCTATAGCAACGATGTCCGCTGAAGGATTTTTATTCAGACTACAGATTGGATTATCTGGGAATAGATGAAACCTCGAGCTATTTAAACCCGGATGTCTTCTCCACTATCTCTATCATCAATACCTCTCAATCTAGACAACAAAACTACTCTCCAAACAGTCACTCCTCTGCAATAACTACCAAAATGCATACTTCAGCCCTCTTCTCCCCTCTGCTCGCCATAGCATCCACCGCCCAGTCCCTCAAGTTCACTGGCCCAAGCACCTCATCACCTCTCGACTTATCAAAAGAAATCACCATCACCTGGAGCGAGAGCAACTCATCAGAGCATAAAACCCGGCCTACTTTTGACTTGGAGTGGTTCTCTCAGCCCACTGACCTGAAAAGCTTCGGCTTCGAGATCGAGACCGGCGTGAACGTTTCCGCCGGACAATACAAGTTCACGCCCAGCTCAAACACGATTAACACACTGCGGCCATTCACCGACCAGCTTTCGGAGAACAAGACGTTCCTGTTTAAAGCAATCTTCCGAAATGAGAGCGATGAAAGCGATGTGGTTTATGAGGCTTCAAGTGGCAGATATGCTGTTGTTGGGTTGGATAAAGTAACGAATGCTGGAAAGGCAGTTGGACTTGAATGGAGAGTTTTGGCGTGCGGACTTGCAGCAGCGAGTTTTTTTATGATATAAGATATAGAATAAGTACAACAAGGATACCTTGGATGAATTGAACAAATATTTGAACAGTCCCGTACACACCGGAAGACAACTCTAGACTTGGAAAAGGGTGTTCAGCCATCGCGATCGCGATGGGTGACTTCGTCGCCATACTGAGCCTTCAAACCCCAGAGTCTTTGCCGTTATTACAAACGAAGAAGGAGGTATAGTGATTGGTTTGATCTGCATGTGAGCTCTATGTGAGCTCTTTGTTCGGGAAAAGCATCGAGCCTCTATGACCTGACTGATTCGTCTCTTCGGGTTCTTGAACGGAGTAGTGTTTCTTGTTGTGATGGCTGTAGTTGGATTGTGACTGTGATGCCCAGGCATGGACAGGGCCGACTCAGCGCTGTTTCATAGAGAAGAGAAGCGGAGAGGACAGCCTGCCTAATCACGCTTTCTTGAGGCAGTAGCAGAGGTGAAAGTATTAGAAGAGGCTGAACAGTATTCTCAGTTCCATGTCAAGTATTGTGCATATACTACGAAATGGAGCAGACTGCGCCAAAACTATGCTGCCTTCTCTCACTTATAATGTGTCTCTTACAACCCTGGATTCCATTGTCTCAGCCTGCTTCGGCACTTGTACAAGGTTCTTGGATTGATTCTGTTACCAATAGAGTCATGTCATTCAAAGGGTCTTTTTATCTATCTATTATTCCCTCCTCGCTTAGAACCGAGTGTGTATTGTTTCCCTCTGTTATCTGCCCTCGCAACTCACAATAGTCGTTGACGTGTCGAGTGACTTTCCTGATAGCAATGACCTCTGAGTCAATTGTTATAAGAATTAACAGACATAAGCTATGGTACCTAGGCTGCTAATTCGTGGAAGGTCCTCGGCTTGGTAGGGCGCGCACCTGACTCGACCAGTACACTATCCAGTCCAGCGTCAGCTTCTACCAAGGAAGGGTGTATCATCTAATTTTGCTTAAGAGACTTCTCATCGGCTGCGTTCTTCTCCAGGGTCTTCCTTGCAGCTCTCCTCCGGTGGAACCACCAACCAAAGCCTAACAAAATGGCAACACCAACGGCCCCTCCCACAGTACCACCAGCTATAGCTGCCACTGGTGTTTTCCGAGGTACTTTGAGTGTGTATCGATAGTCTCCCCCATTACAGCAATTATAGTTGCGCAAGGAGTGACAACAGTATTTATTATCTTCGCACTTTGTTACGTAAATCCAACCGTTACCATCCGCAACCCCTCTTTCGCCACCACCCCTCTTTCGCCAGGCAAAATAAAAAAAGCTCCACCAAAACTCACCAACTTCACTTACACAGAATTTGACCAAATTGACAGAAATGCGTAAAATCATTCATTTAATGAGTCATAAGTAGATCAATCTATTGTACTCTGGTTTTTTTCACTATCCGCTGCGACCGCCTGGTTGGTTGGTGGG
>JABEEM010000334.1:0-39009 GCA_013363185.1 Fusarium secorum
TAAAAAAAGGAAGGAAAAAGGAGGCTAGCTACAGACGATATCAGGAAATCAACGAAGGTCGCAGACCCGATACGGCTGTAAAGTATGTGAGGTAGCTATTTGTAACTCGGCTGACTGCTGGTACTTCTATCACACGCAAATTTAGGCGCGTGCAAATGTACCTTCGGTTGCGCTCATTTTGATAGGTCCTACACCCTTGTCGTGACCCCACTGGAGGCTTGTGCCGCTCAAAGAGATAGATGAACAATTGATACATAGACTAGGGCCAGTTGGAGGCGATTGCATACGCGTACAACTTCAGCATCACAACATGGAGCCTCTACGACTGCCGAAACTGTTTGTATCAGATCTCAACTTTGAAGACGAGAGCCTACCTTAGGTAGAGAGGCCTTCCCTAGGCCATACTCGGAGAGTATCGAGACACACCAGATCACCAGGTCATGACGCGTCGTTTCCTCTTCCTCCCCGGCTACTGCTGCAGTGACGGCTACGACATGCATACGGGCTGTCTACATACAGTACGTCTGCATCTGCATCTGCATCTGTTGCTTACCATTTACGAGGATACAGGAGCTTTGTGGCCCAATGAGGGAGAATAATAGCTGCAGAGTTGCAACCGCTTGCACCAAAGTTCGGTACCTTGAATTCTCATTCGAGGCTAATAATTTAGTTACCACGCTGTGTAGCTGATGATGTTGGCTTTTATGGTTTTCACTGTAATCGTCGTAAGCTAAAGGCTAAGCCATTAAACTCAATGGCTCCTCCAATAGACACTGGACGGTACCATCCCGTCAGGTATCCCACTCTGTACAGAGTACCGAGTACACATTCTAACGTTAGTAGTCTATTAGTTATATTTGCAGAAAGTTGGTCTCGACCGACTAAAGCCAAGAACCACCATGGGCATCTGGATGGCGCTATTGATGCTATGCCCACGTCTTGACTTCTGAGGCTCCGTGTTTGTGCATGAATACCTGATCAGATGCATTTTTGTCCCATGCTGTGTGAGCTGAACTGAGTTGAGCTGTAGTCTGTGGTGCGAGCCAAGGTGCAATGCAGCACAACAAAGGGGAGCGCTACCGTAAGAGTTAGGTAGGAAAAGGTGGTCGGTCGGTCGACAGCACAGGCTCTTTGAAAGGCAGGGGGGGCTGGCGAGCTGGGAATGGAGCCCCAGCAACTAAACGCCGCCTGTTATAGGCCTCTCTCAGCAATTCCCAGGTCATCTTGACGTTGTCGATGGTTGTCTCCCCCCTGTTTTATCTCGTGTTAGTGGCTCCCACACACCATCTCTGGTGTTGTCTCTTCAACATGGCGCATAGATCCATCATGATATGGTACGGTGCGGTACCGATACTTATTATGTCGGGTCTAGCGGGTGCAAGCTCAGCCACATCTAGGGTTCCCATTTTGAATCTCGATGCTTCCTTCTGATCGGCCCTTTGTCCAACTCGGCTTGGACGCTGCACAAACGCCATTTTTGTGAAAAACTTGCTGTCAGTCTTTATGCAAAGCCCTAGCGAATAAGGCACAAGATCCAAGCTTGTTTAGTTGCTTGGCTACGAAGACGACACCATACCAACCCTCCACGAGTTGATAGATTTGCTAAGTCACCGTGCCGGGCTCTTGATCATTCCAGCCCCCAGGGTATGATACCCCCAGTCGACATATTTTGTTGAGGGAGGCCTGGAGGCGAGGACCTGGACTGTATATGTATGGCATTTTGCTCTTGTCGAATTGCCCATCCTGTGACATGGAATTGGTGTTTCTGCTGAATGGGACAAGTTTCAAGATAGGGTCTGCAAAATAGGCGCTAAAACAAAAAAACAAGTTGAGATGATCAATGTTGAGTTTTCGTGTAGGCTAAAATAGAGCGGCGGCTTATCATAGGTTGTGGATGATAGCGGTTACTGTACCTAGGTCGCGGATAGATCTCAGGAGCTGACGATAGTAGAGCTGATATTGGAACATAGACGCGATTCTACTCTCGTCTGCCCTGTTTATCCCCCATCTCCGCCTAGTGAAACACACTTGCTAACGAGGAGTGACAGGATTTGAACCTTGATTCTTTGTTCCAAGACATTTGTCGTTGAACACAATGCCTTGAACTCAAAATACCTGTATTGGCCATACACAATTCCTATGGTTGGCCGGCTTTTCCGGCTGGGCCCCAACGCAATGCATAATGCGCCGTTATCCAGACAGGCCAAACGATCCCTCTTGCTATTTGATGATACTGAGTTTGGTTCTTGCTTTGCTTGGCTCGCCTCCAGAATCCAGATAATATGCCCGAGTGACTCAAGCTGCAGTTATCATGCATACGATTTTGATCTTGCTGGCTGGCGTAACGACAACCATCCTCCTCGAGTTTGGAACGGCAAAAACACGCTGTCCGTGGGGGAAACAGTAGCGGTAGTTGTATGACTTCTATACAATCGGAGTATTTCCCATTAACCACGGGTACTCTCTATCCAGCCCGTCCCGTTTCAACGCCAACGGTTTCGCCCTGGCAACTTGTTTCCCGAGAACCTTAACATGAACAGTGGAGGGCTTAAACTTACACAGGTTGGTCCGACCGCCGCCAATGCATCTTTCAGTGGACGGGATATGGCCGCGGCGAATGACTGGTCAATATTTGATATCACAGCTATTGCATTTCGTATATGTGTTATCCTATGCTGTGAAACTGCTCCACCAGGCCCTTGATATTGATACCTAGGTTGATATCATGATAGAAAAAACCCTTTCCTCTTCCCGAACATATCATTCATACCTCAGTTATCTGAACGTCAAACCCTACTCACGACGGTGTTGCCAAATGTTCAGCTTCGCGATACTGGAAGGAGAGTTAAGAATGAGTTGGGATGTGAATATACAGTTTTCTTACGTCTGGTTCTCCTAGAGCTTGCAAGTTCCCCATGCAGACTCTACAAGAAGACTGGTCGAACCGGCTCTCGTTTACATGCGAGGTTCGCTACATGTTACTGGGTTGTATGAGTACGAGTCTTGAACATAGAATATTCAACTGAACACCGTTGACCAAGGATGTCGGATTTGTATTCGCTTTTCACTCAACTCTACGGCATGTCCAACGCTTCTCACAACTTCAAGCATTGTTGTGATTATCTATCAATTGTGATATACTTTGCTTGAGCATGACCGAGGCTGTGTAACAATAATGAGTTGTGTCTCTGAGTTTATCTTTAGTACATTGGCCGAGCCACATCTGGCGGAAGCATCTGGATCATTGGTCTCTGCTGTTTCAAGTAGATACACAATATGGCCAGGGTTAGTAGGTGGGTAGAAGCAGGAGGTAAGTGCAATGCGGTCACAAAGTTATGGCATATTACGAACAATATGGCAGCGTATCACATTACATAGAACACATGGAGGCAACCCGACGCAGGTATCCGAGTCTGTGTAGCCGTTGGATGGGGAACGAGCTGAGCCATCAGAGGTTGTTGTGAAGTGTTGTTTCAAAAGCAGTTTCCGATTCATCATAAGACGCCGACCATGGCTCAAAACTTCCCCTCACGAGTCAAATCACAATCCAGCTTTCAGGAACGCTGTGTACTGCCGTAATAGAGGCCCTGGACCTGGCATTCGTCAATGATTCGCTTGTACCCTATTCACGACCGTAGCCGAACACCGGTCCCGAATCCCAACCACCAAAAAGTATTCCATCGCTGAAGCCCCTCCCAGTGGACTGCCCTGGGCGAGATCGAGTTCCGCCAACCGTTTCATGAAAGGGGAATGAAGTTATATCATCAAGACGAAGGTGCTCAGGTGTGCAGAGCCTTTTCGGGGGTTGGGATTTGACGTCTTTTTTGAATTCAATGCCTCAAAGCAAGGCAATATGTTTTATCCTTGCCTCGACCAATGCAGCCAAATGAGAACCGCCCTCACTACCAACTCCATCCCGAAGCCCTTTTTTTATATCGACGAAGGGTACAACATGACACGAACGGAAGCACCGAAAGACTTGGTGGGAAGGGGGGAGGTGAACTTGGCGCGGACGACGCCGGAGTTTCCTGCAGAGACAAGTTAGATGATTCTTCATGTCGTCGTTCACCGGATCGAGTATTAATTACCGTGTGGTCGGGTGACCTTGCCCCAGATCACGCGGATCTTGGTGCCGCGGATCTCCTTCTGGCCCCGGTAGACGAAAGCAACCTTCTTGCCGAGATAGAAGCTATCACGAATGTCAGTATCAAGACCGACTGGGAACATTCCTCTCATGTTGACGTACTTGGCGGCGTTGGTGTCATCAACACCCTCAATCTTGATCAGGCTGGTAGCAGGGCGGGTGGTGTGACGAGAGCGCTGGTAGCTCAGGTGACGTCCCCTAAACCAATATCGTCAGTCCAAAATTCTATCGCTCGTTGTGTTCGTGCCGTGGCTTCGCGGAATAAATCGATATCGAAAATCTGAAGAGTGCGCACTTGTCTGGGCAAGTACATCCTTCTCATATCGCATGCGTGATTGACTGGCTGGCAGGAGGGTTTACTCACTTGACGTATACTATAGGCAAAGTTAGCAACGAATTCATCGATATTCAGATTTCCAAATTTGCGAGTCGAGCCCAGTCGGTGTGCTCGTCGCTTCTCTGGCGGGCGGAATAAACTCACGTCGGTGACCGGCTTCTGAAGGCATCTTGACTGTGGTATGACTTCCGTCCTCTCAAACAACCTGCGGTTAGTAGATAGCTGATTGTTTGAACGAAAGACCTTCGCGTTGGTGAGGTGCGTGTTTGGTGATTGATCTGTGGAGTGGGGAGGGTGCGCCAATCGCACTTTCCTGGTCAACCCTAGAAATCACGTGCTGAACCACTTGTGGCGGACAAGAAGTGGCTGCTGTGGCTAGTGCATTCACGATTTTGATCTTCTGTTTTTTTTCAGATACCTTAGTAAGGCAGTTTAATCCACCGACCCAGGAAGAAAATATTCTGGGCTGATCCTGGATGACGAACAGGAATCTGGATCAATTGTGTCTGGAAGACACTTCGTTCTACAATGCTTTAATCGGTGAAAGTGGTGCCAGTATTCCCATTATCATTGTCTAGTAAATCTTCCTTGCGTATGAGCGTAGAGGTACCCAACGGCAATGGTCCAGCTTGAGCCTGGATAGGTCTGGACGTTAACCACCATTTGAAGCTCTCTCCAGATCTCAAGTGGCACGTTGACACGAGAATCTCAACAATGTTTACTCTCGTGGCTGGGTAGAACATACTTCAAGTACCATGCCATAAATTCCCTCAAGACAGCTGACTACCTTCGATTAACCGGACTTCTTGATTAGAAGTTGCATGGAATCATTTCCTGCATTCACCTTTTCCGCCCCAATGATTCTTGGTGAAGGTTTGGGGTTTAGTTAAAGCCGACACCGGGGAGAGAGAGGCCGAGTTGGCGCTCGTGGATCCTGGCACCAAACTGGTTCGGAATTTGGTGTCCGAGCAAGGCAGGTCGAGATGAGCTCATCGACGATATTGATGGAGCTCACCATTTTGTACATGTGAGTTCTTTTTTATATTTTATGTTGAGTGAAGAGGAGGATGTAATATCATTGGCATGCTAACGGCTATCCAATGACTACCTGTTGCGATCCCTCGCTCTTGAACCACATTGTCTTTGGTCTATACATTACTGTCAATACCTTGTATAATTACTGAGTGGACGATTCATCAATGATTGACCCTTCACGGGCAGGAGTGCAAGAGAACAGATTCGGATTCTTAGCCGGCTATCTGATGATCGGAGTTTAATTGACTACCTAAGATTGTTTCTCGGTACTTGCAGACCTCGGGCGTTGCTCAGTCGTGGTGATACATATCTGGGACCAGGGGTCTCCAGTGGATCTATCTGTCTGGCAAGTCCTAGGGGAGGAAAGAAAACTGGGGACCGTGATCCTAAATGATAAAAAGACTTAGGTAAATTTGCATAAATTTAGGATATCTTTTGCCGAGTTTATTTTGACACCCTATATCATGGTCCGGTGTTTTCTTGCTCCCTGAGGCAAGTCGAAGCGCTGCATGTCAGACTTCCATCACTAACAACTATGGAGAAGATCCTGAGACACCGCGGTTGCGCCGTGAGGCCGGATTCTGGTCTACGTCTACGTGCTTGCCGCCAGATTATGAGATTCAGTTGGGGGTTGAATTCTCTATCTGAGCGTCATCTTTTATTAGTGAGCCTTACTGATCTATTTACATCAATATTAGCAACAAGAGAATGCTTGTTACACTTTCCGGAATCGGCAGTGGCATCGTGTAACGGACGACGCTCCGTGTGTGAAAGACGGGAACAACACCGACACCCCAATGTCTTGATAATCAGATTGTACCTAGGCTCAGTGGGCCTTGGTGTGTCCCTCCCTGTTGGGGGAGCGGCAGAATAGGTAGAATTGCACTGGGCTACCTTAGGCGGCTCGCTGGTTTGGCAATCCAGGGACCGCCACCGCCGCCGAAGCCAGGACGGACAGGACTCGGTGAGGGGGGGTCGATGCCCGGGGGTGCCGGAGAAGCTGACAAAGAAGTCGGATTGTTTAGTTGGAGAAGCATCATGCTTCGTCATGCTCACGGCACATAACTGTGTAATGGACAAGTCTGGGTGTCCTATCAACGGTTGCCATTGTGTTGATGCGGGCCTGGTCATGAATCACAAAATGACATGAGAGGGGAGGAAAGAGCTGATACTTAAGAATATTGGTAACGTATTGCTGAGACAAACCAACACAGAGAGGTTGCTGGGTTGAAGTGTGTGGAAACACCGTACGTCAACTCCGCGACAGATCCAGTCAGACATTGAGTTGCGTAGCGTGGCCCCCGAAAGCACGGAAACGATTCGACCGCTTGCGCCTGAAGCAATTGGCCCGGGCGAGAAGAATTGATGGGTTCAGTGTCAGTTTGAAAAGACTCCATAAGTGTAAATACTGTAGGTAGGCAAACTTTAGGCAAAATAGAAGTGAATACTGGTAGTTTGTGATGAGTCCGGAGAAAGAATCGCCGTTGGGTACATCTGTGCTATACTACGCAAGACGAACAGACTGCTACCTACCTACCTTATCCGCCTGTGTCTCTGAGTGATGCCCTCACAAGAACATCGCATAATAGTGCACATTCATGAGTATAACCAATTCAAAGTTCATCACCATGGCTTCCTGATCACCGGATTCAGTCAAGACTTTGTTAGGTGAATACCTCCACGTCAAGTAACTCGGTGGACGGACCTACACTCTTTTATCCACCCACTCTTTTTTTAGGGACTTTCACTTCTGGATTTTAGGGATCCGACTGCATCATAGCCCCATCGCTCACGCAGGGATCCCACCTATCGATGAAGGTGGATGGATTTGGATTGTTACCTTAGCTCCCCCAGCTGCTGTGCTCAGGTCTGCGGCGGGCATTGGACGCTCCCGTCGTCATAAAACCTTCCTGGCCAGGCCCCAAAACCTCGTCACCTTTTCCGTTTCCATTTCCATCTTCCAGATCTCTCTCATACTTCCTCCACTCTCCCGTTTGTCTTGTACAGCTTATCCTCATTCCCTTCTGTGTTGTATCTCGTTCCCCAGTCCATATTTGAACCTCAACAATGGATCCGTAGGTGCTCCCCTCAACCATCAACTTCCAAAAACCCCCACCATGACTTTGCGCTCTAGCTGCGAGCTATCATGCTCGCGCTGAGCGTTTTGCGATACGAGCGCGTCTCCTCACGCCTCAATGTCTGAACACTACAGGTGGAAAAAACTTCTTTACTGATACAGTTTCTCCTCTAGATGCATGGAGCTCAAGCAGAACACGACAATCGTCGTGCTCGGCGCTTCTGGTGATCTGGCGAAAAAGAAGACGGTGGGGAGCTCCCCCAACTGCCCCTCACATACCGATGTGCTTGTGCTAACAGGTTTGATTTTGCTGCATGATAGTACCCTGCGCTTTTCGGTCTTGTAAGTGACCAGTCCATTCCACAAAGCGCTCTTCTCTCGACTAACATGTCCTCAGTATCGAAACCAGTTCCTGCCCAAGGATGTCAAGATTGTCGGATATGCCCGCACCAAGATGGACCACGATGAATACATTCGACGCATCAAGTCATACATAAAGACACCCACAAAGGAGACTGAGCAGCAACTCGAGGAGTTCGCCGGGCTTTGCACCTACGTCTCGGGTCAGTACGACAAGGATGAGTCGTTCCAGGGTTTGGAGCAGCACCTCCAGGAGGTTGAGCAGGGCCGCCCCGAGAACCACCGTCTTTTCTACATGGCGCTGCCTCCCAGTGTCTTCACCATTGTTTCACAGCACCTGAAGAAGATTTGCTACCCCAAGAACGGTGTCGCGCGTGTGATTGTGAGTGAAAATACCCTCACCATGGTCAAGGTTGGCTAACCATCCCCGCAGGTCGAGAAGCCCTTCGGCAAGGACCTTGCCAGCTCCCGAGAGCTTCAAAAGTCACTCGAGCCTGATTGGAACGAGCAGGAGCTGTTCCGAATTGACCACTACCTTGGCAAAGAGATGGTCAAGAACATTCTGATTCTCAGATTTGGCAACTCTTTCCTCGGCGCCACATGGAACCGACACCACATCGACAACGTCCAGATCACCTTCAAGGAGCCCTTCGGTACCGAGGGTCGCGGTGGCTACTTTGACGAGTTCGGTATCGTTCGTGATGTCATGCAGAACCATCTCCTCCAGGTTCTTACTCTCTTGGCTATGGAGAGGCCCATTTCTTTCAACGCCGAGGATATCCGCGATGAGAAGGTTCGCGTTCTCCGTGCCATTCCAGCCATTGAGCCCAAGAACGTCATCATTGGTCAGTACGGCAAGTCTCTTGACGGTAGCAAGCCCGCCTACCGTGAGGACGACACTGTCCCCAAGGACTCGAGATGCCCTACGTTCTGTGCACTCGTTGCTTACATCAAGAACGAGCGCTGGGATGGCGTACCTTTCATTATGAAGGCCGGAAAGGCTCTCAATGAGCAGAAGACCGAGATTCGAATCCAGTTCAAGGACGTCACATCGGGTATCTTTAAGGACATTCCCCGAAACGAGCTTGTTATGCGCATTCAGCCCAATGAGAGTGTCTATATCAAGATGAACTCTAAGCTGCCTGGTCTCAGCATGCAAACTGTTGTTACCGAGCTGGATCTCACCTACCGACGACGATTCTCCGACCTCAAAATCCCTGAGGCATACGAGTCGCTTGTCCTTGACTGCTTGAAGGGCGACCAGTCCAACTTTGTCCGTGACGACGAGCTCGACGCCAGCTGGCGTATCTTCACCCCTCTCCTCCACTATCTTGATGACAACAAGGAGATTATTCCAATGGAGTATCCTTACGGTATGTCTCTAATGCGAGGCTTGCTGAGTTTTACTTACATTGTTAATAGGTTCTCGTGGCCCTGCTGTTCTGGACGACTTCACCTCCTCTTACGGTTACAAGTTCAGCGACGCTGCTGGTTACCAGTGGCCAACAACCAATGCTGCTGCTCCTAACAAGTTGTAAGTTTAATAACTTGCATCCTGTAGGCTAGTCTGGGTGCGACGAAATACAGAAGCGGTTTGCTAATTCTAATAGCTAATAATGCCTCCCCGACAATGACAGAGTCACGACCGATTTCGGACTATGATATCCAAGCCTGGCGAGGCAACAAAACACCAATCAATGATTTACTTGATATAAAAAAACGATGGAAACTGTTGTCGTATCTTTTGCGACATAATGATGGGCATTTGCTTCTGGGAACTTTTTAGATGCGTTCACATTGGGGGATTGGCTCATGGCTTACGAATCGCTCAATCAAATGAAAATTTCTATTTCAATCTTGAATTGATGATTCCCAGTTTGGATAGGAATAACTTCGCAGCCATGATACCAAGGCTCTTTATATCCTACCTTGCCAATACTTCCATAGGCTGTGGTTTTGGGCTGTCGACGCCACAGATGTTCAGAGGTCAAAGGGTTGAAAGACACAGTAGGCTTGCATAAAGACATCATGGATATTACAGTGGCGCATCAATGCCGACCGACGTATGCCTCATCATCAATATTTTTTTCAAGATAGGAAAGGGTATATTGTTTGTGCCAAATAAACTAAGCACAAAATCTACCTTGCTGTTGAAACGCTCTTTATTTTCCAACTGATGATAGTAAATTTAATGAACCTGTGCATAACCTGTTATGCAACCTTTACTTTGCCCCCACAGTCTTTGTGCTGACTTGTACTGGCGTATCACATGACTAGGCGTGTCGAGCGCTCGGCCAAATGAAGCAACAATCAAGACTCCTCCAAAAGTGAACAAACGATTCACCCGACGAAACGACACCTCGTACACAGACGATCCTTCACGAAAACATTAGAATTTAGGGCGCCAAACTATATAACCTTATGTATGATTCGTGCGCGCACCTTTTCACATGACCTGGCAGGTCTTCATTCGTTACTCAGCGCCTCTGAAGACTTCTCGCCATCGACCTCGCCCTGATATCAACAACTACAACCAACCACCTACTCCTCCAGGATGAGCGATCCTGCCGGCGAAATAGTCCACATCACTCAGGGCTACATACCACTCTCCAAGGTTCTTACGCGACTCGCGCAATCGACTCACAATGCGCTCCAAGATCAGATTGCCGCACTGGCAAAGATGCCTTTGCCTACTGCCGCCATGAATGGAAACTCGACGGCACCGAACAGCGACGTCGAAGACGGATCTGGCGAAAATATTGCCAAGAAGACATCGATACTGAACTTTGCTATGAGGGAACATCGGAAATGGGTTAAAGCGCTTGTGATCACAGAATGGAGTCGAAAGGCCGACATGGTTAGCAAGCTTATTGACCTGAGATTTCACCTCCAAGGGCAAGAGGTCTTGTTCTCCGGAGCCCTGGATGTTATGGGTCACGTCAAAAGGGATTTAACGTTTGCGAGAATGCCAAGTCCTGATCTGAAAACAGCCCTCCAGGTACTGTCAACTGGAGAGGCTGCTTGGATGCCTGATGTAGGTTTTGCGCATCGCGAGACAACGGCGACCAAGCTGACTTTGTTACTAGCTCTCCTATATCGAGCCACCCCCCCTAACACGACAGGAACAAATTCAATGGATCAGCGATCTCGATACCCAGCTATCATTGCGACTTAACCTCGAAGATTTCGACAAGATCCCATATCATTTCAGAAACTACGAAATCGATTCCGGCCGAGTGACATTTAAAGTTGCGGGAGAATTCGAGGTTGATCTCACAATCGCAGACGAAGATTTCGAGAAACAGTTTTGGTTCATCGACTTCCGGTTCGCATTTGAGCCAGCAGCATCCTCGATTCCTGACGGTCTAAAAAATTACCTAGAGGGGCAGGTAAATGATATTCTCAGCAAAGACGGACTGTTAGGCTGTTATCAATTCCTACACGAACTGGTCCTCACACATAAGCTCAACGAGCTCAAGAGACAAGCAAGTCAACTTAGCAGAGGTTCATGGACGGGAACCCTCAAGGTCGAGCCACTCAATCGAGCGCTGGCAATTCAATATTGGACTTCGCGCACACAGCTTGGTGGTCCGAAGAGTTGGATCTTAATCGCCGTCAATAGCGGCCGGAAGCCCAATGGCCAACCTGATCCCAAGTCGTCAAGTCACTTGACGGTGAAATGGTATCGAGACAACAAGGAGGTGAAGGACACGAATATTTCTTTCGATACCGACAACTTATCAGCCGAGACCCTTCTGAAGACGGTTATTGGCCGTCATGTTGAATTCCTTTTGGGCAGCATACACAGCAGATTGCAGGCCTTCCCTCGTTTCCAAAATCGAGATGCTGCTATGATTTTGAACATCTCTCACGATGATCCCGCGACTTCATTTTTAAGTATGCAGGTCGGTTACAAAGATAGCGCATCCTTGCTTGTGGAACCAACAACTGGTGTTTTTGCTGTCAAGCCTCATTCGAAGTTCACCATTCAACATGAGCATTTATTAAATAATGGAAAGAATCCGGCGGATGACGGCGCAACATGCTTGGAGAATGTGAGATGTGGAGTCATGGAAGATGAACTTATTCGCCGCGGAAGCACGACAGGCTGGACTACCCAGAAGAGTCCTATGAGCAAGGATGAGTTGAGATCTTTGACCAATACCCGCGAATGGACCAAAACGATTTGGCTTCGGAGAACTGGCTGGGACCCAAACTGGTTCGTTATGGTCATGCTGAGTCCGAGCGGGGATGCGTGGTGGCTTGTTGATGTGTAAGCTGGGATAAAGTACCAATGGCTGTGTTTGCAATGCACTAACATGTTTGATAGCAGCCGAGATGCAAATGGACAGTCGAATCGCTTGTCATCGAAGCTTCCTCTTAACAAGGGTTATCCTCATCTTGAAGATGAGTTCTGGAACAACCTAACTCTGTTCGCGACTGGCTTGATTGCTCAGGCAGTGGACCAACACGAGCTTTATCGGCACAACATCAAGTTCATACTGCAAGACACAAGAAACTGGTCTCTTCCCCAGCAGGTCCGACTCCCGACCCTCGAAATCTCTCTCTCAGACATCTTCCCATCCATGGTCTTTAACATGGCGGAGAAGGATAATGCAAACGCTGCAGATGAGTCCAACGCTGGTACAGAGACCTCTAGGCTTGGACCAGTTGCGCCAACTGCTTCCACATCGGGCATTTCAACCAGGCAACCATGGGCGCACGATATTGTCTCAATCAGGTTTAAGGGTGTTGAGCCTGTCGACAAAGAAGCCTCTGGTGCAGGTGGCCCCATCTCAGATGTTTCTTTCGTGTGCGTTTCCGATGCTATCATCAAGGTCCGCAAACCCGCCAAGTTCGCCATGCTCAAGGGCCACATGGTTGGTCGCGATGTCTCTTGGAAAGCGCGTACGGGCGAATTTTGCTTACGAATGCGTTCAAATATCGGACGATCTATCTTGGAGAACCTGAAGGCTCGGGTCAAAGCCGTGGATCGTTTTGTCAGCTTCTTTGAATCATTGGATAAGGCGAGGGGCTTTATCAAGGCCGAGTCAGTGAGTTTGAAGGAGGTAGCTTTCTCTTATGGACCTTCAGCATCACAGGCGGTCGAGAACGCCGAAGCCTCGCGTCTCTGGAGAGTGGCACTGGACCTCTCCAACAATGATATTGACATCCAGGTGCAGGAGACTAATCCTCATCTCCCAGTCACTGATTTGATGCAAAAGCTTGTCAATGGTGCTAATGGTATTGGGGCTCTTATGGACTGGCTCCCCGTGTCCCTACCAACCATGGAAGCCTTCAAGAAGATCAGGGAGGCATGGTCCGATATCGAAGTCTGTCGTCAGGGACGGTTCAAGTTTGTAATGAATTCAACGGATGAGATGTCATTTGAGTACCTCCTTGCCGGGACTGGCCCCGGAAACCAACAGGTACAGCGCAGCATCACATTCCTCGGCCAGATCAAGCAGCGTCGAGGTGAGCCGTGGTGGCATATCGAGCGGAAGATCCCCTCCAGCAGCTGGCCCTCAAACGATGAATTTTCTGCAGCACTCAAGCCCGTTTGGGATGGGAAGGGGGATGACTGGCGCGGTCTTGTCACTGGAGCAGCAGGCCGACCAGAGAATGGCATTATCGGCCTTCTTCTAGCCATCGACGAAGCTATCCGGCCACTGGCTGGCTCGACTTTCCAAAACAACTCAGAGGTGGTCATCTTGGAGTAAACAAACACACTGCACATATTACGACGAGCTTAATTTCCATCAACCATGGTGTTGGAGGGGGCTTCTTTTTTATTATCATCATTAGACGAGCGGCGAAATGGAGGGTTTAAACAAAGCGGATGAGTGTTTTTGCGATAGCTTAATGATACCTCTATATGAACACGGAATACCATTATATTGATTACGGTTCAGGCCAACAAAACCGCTGATTGGGTAGATAATATTGCAAATTATTTGACGTGCTACTGCATCTCGCTGCAAGAAGTAACCAATATCTTTCTATTGCCCATCAAGTAATAATACAGCTTTTTGTCCCAATATGCATTCACCTTTCCGTTCTAAAACACCTCTGGCCTTGTCCCATCACCAAAGTATACGCATGCATTATTCTCCGCTACCTAAAATGCCGTACAGGGATATGTGAAGTCGCAACGACAGAAAATTGCTGAATGTCGTTAAGATACTCCAAGCCCGTAGCTTCAAGGCCCTCCTTCGCCGCCGTGGCAGCATCATAGCCGGCGCGCAGGCTGGCAACAGCACCAATGCGAGTGAAGGAACCACCAGCGACAGCAAGACGGCCGCCAAAGTTCTGTGTTAATTCGGTGTGCGCAGCCCTCAGGCGATCCTGGTGGCCAACGTAGTGCTGAGGGATGCACTCTCTAGCAAAATTGGCTGTAGCATAAGCTGGAGCATCGCGCGGGATGCCGAG
Source organism: Fusarium secorum (assembly GCA_013363185.1). NCBI lineage: Eukaryota > Fungi > Ascomycota > Sordariomycetes > Hypocreales > Nectriaceae > Fusarium > Fusarium secorum. The sequence continues at coordinate 14,383 of JABEEM010000334.1, forward strand.
ATGGCGCTTGAGCAGATTGCGAGCTTGGAGAATGGCCTCTTCCTCAGTAGGGGGGGTGACATCAGGACGATCGTAGTAGTGGCCGCCCATGAGGACGAAGAGCTTGGTACCAGCAGGCTCATCCTTGGAGCGAGTCTGAACATCAGAATCAAAAAAGACACCGAGAGCGTGCTCGGGGTTAAGCTCAGGGGCCACGGAGTTGGGGATGAGATAACCGAAACCGGGAGGCTTCAGATTTTCTTGAGGGAACCAGATGTTGACAGTCATGACAGAGACGGAGTGTGCTGTTGAGAGCGAAGGGAGTTTGTCTCCTGCGAGACGAGCAATATCTTGTGCAGATAGCGTTGAGATGACCTTATCGTATACATTGGAGTTGTGCTTGGACTTGTTCTTGGCGTTGGAACTGGTAATCTGACATATGCTGTTAGGAACGTCGACCAGGCTATAAGGGGAAGATATCTTACATGAACTTGCTGGTTAGCTTTATTGTAAACGACATCCTGCACGGCCTCGCCGGTTTTTATAGTGACATTAGGTTGCTCCCGTAGGACAGCAGATAGAGCTTGCGGCAGCGACTCCATGCCCTTGTCACCAAAGTCCACCAGCGCACTCCTTGGCTCCAGTGCCATCTTCTGAATCTGCTTGTCCTGGCCCAGGGTTTCGAGGAGAGTCTGCTCAGCCACAGGCATAGGGCGCACCGACAGGCCGGGGTTTGGCAGGTACCAGCCCCAATACAAGCGATCCAAAACACAGCGAGCGCTCAGCTTGTCGATATCACCGCCATAGATACCATGCATCATGGCTGAAGCCAAGTTACCTATGCCCTTTCGACTGTTGCTCACGGCGTAGAGCCATTCAGATACCGAGTAGTCCTTGGAAGGGAGAGTTCTCTTGCGCAAAGAGTTGATACCCAGTCCAAGACTGGCACCGATTATCTCAAGGTAGAGCGGCTCACGGAGCATATCAAAGATACTAACATTGGGGGGCGTGGGAACGAGATGGTCTGGGTAGTAGATATATCGTGGCTGTTGACTAGGGGAGTTGATAACGAGTCCAAGATCGAGAGCCTAGAGCGTGGCATGTTAACGGGGCGCTCTTTTGGTGCTGCAGCAAATGTTCTCACCAGATCGTAGAGAACAAGGTCGTCGAAGCGAAATGTGTTGCCAGCTAGAGAAGACAACGACCGAGCACCGCGCTCAAAAGATACGGTACCGCTCTTGCCCCCAATATCGACGGGTACTCTATCTGTCTTGATCCATCCTCCTAACCTATCGCTCGATTCGTATAATGTAATCTTGGCCGTCGAGGGGAGTTTCTTTGCGAGGTAGTATGCCGCCGTGAGACCCGTCAATCCACCTCCCAAGACTGCGATATTCGCGTCCTTCGCCTGCGACACAAATGTCCGTCCATTATTGAAGGACTGGGTGTAATTGCACGCGACAATGGGTCGTCGCCGAGTCAGTGCCGAGCTTGTGCTGAGGCTGCGGATGCCATCAAGACGTTGGAGGTGAGATTTCGCTGGTGAGCTCAGGAGAGCTACAGCCATACATTCTGCTCGACGGCGACTCATTGCTAGAGATCAATTGATCATGGCCGAGGTGCTGAGCATGAGTATGGATGAGTGTATGTTACGAGAAAGAGGAAGATCGAAAGATGGTGGAGTGTTGAACCAAGGGTCCCACGCCATGAGCCGGCATTCTTCCGTGTGCGTCATCAACACCGCGGAGAAAAGGACTACCGACATCATGCATGCTACAAGGCAGGTTAATTATAATTTTAGCTGTTTGAATTCATATGCAAAAGTCTTCTTTGGTGAATCATGAGATTACAAGATCACAAATGGTTTGGGGAAAATCATTGTAGTAGCCATGAAACCCGTCGTTTTCATTCTCCCCATCGCGCATACCGCTTTGAAGCATCATGATGCGCAATCTACTGGCCTTTTTTTTTTTTGCTTCTGGGCCTCTATGTATATGATACTAAACAAGATGGCTTGGGCTGCTTCAAAATACAACCAAGTAATACCAAACCCCCAAACGCCCTTCCATGCTCTGCCACGTCGGCCACAGACATTACAAAGCAACCGTAAAAGTACATGTCCTTCGTTCACAGCTTTTCTGTTCATCAAGGCCGCATATTTGCCGTCCCTCGGCTTCTAGGGACTTTGGCCATGGGTATCGTGATCTCTTTTCGATCAATCTATGTCCCTTTTCCTCCTCTCATTCTCATTTAACCAATGACATCAGTCTCCTGCTTAACCTCTGTCTCCTCCCCCTTGATGAGCTCTTCGGGAGCTTGGTCGTCCACAAACTTTCTCTCACTTGGGTGCTCTGTACCTTCGCCAGCGGTCCAGACCTTGTCTTTAAAGCCACCTTGCTGGCCTTCCTCGTGCGCAAAAGCGCAGTTCGGGTTGAGGCAAGGATTGAACCTGCACTTGGTCTTGACGTGAGTGAATTTGCAGTCGGCATTTGTGCAGCCAGCGCCGTTTCGACAGAGAGGCATTGATGGGTGCTTGAAAGGGCACTGAGGATTTTGGCAGTTGGGGAAGAACTTGCAGTCTTGTTCGCTCTGGTGGGCCAGGCGGGCCGCTGGTGAAGGATGCCGCGCGACGCATTTTCGGTTCTTGCACGCAGCTCCGAAACTGCAGTTATCGTTTACATCGACCGATGTTCCCTGAGGGGCGGCGGGTGACTGGTGAGCAAACTTGCAGTCCTTATTGGTACATCTCAAGTTGTACTTGCAAACCATCTCGTCCGGGTTCAGTTGCTCACGTTTCTCACCGGACATGTCGACATCCTCGCCCTCACCCTCGAAACCAGCATTATTGCCGCTCTGTCGGTCGTTGAAACCCTTGCGGTAGTTACCTCTGCCGGGGTGTTGCGTACGGTCGAATAGAGACTTTCCTCCACGGCGTTGCTGCCCATATGGACCCTGGAATCCTCCACCACTCATGATCTGTTGCATTTGAAGCATCATCTGGCTCTGTTGTTCCAGAATAGCGGCGAGCTCGGCGGAGTTAGGTTGGCCACCTTGCATCATCCACTGCGCCTGAGGACCACCAGCAGCCATGTTAGCGAGACCAGCCTGAAGGTTAGCGGTGCGGTTGTTGTGTCGTCCAATTCCACCTCGGCCTGTTCTGGGCCCATTTGGCGGTGTACGGCCATGAGTGTTGATACGTTCGCTTCCTGTTTGGCCTCTAACACGGTGAAGTGCGGAATCGCCGGCTCGGTCCATGGCTTTGTTCATCTGTCCGAACATGCGCTTATCACGTCCCCCGCGCTGGTTACCGTTTCGCATTGAGCGTGGGCCGGTAGGTCTAGTAGAGGTCAATGATTTGGTGATACGGGGTAATATGATGGGGTTGGCATACGCATTCAATTCTGACACATCACCAGCATTCATGTCTGTATCCACATCGCCTTCTGTTGTCGCGTCTTGACTTGTACCAGGCGCTGCGTTGCCCCCGCCGTTGAACTGAGCATTTAGAGCATCGATCTGTTCAAAGAGCCACTGAGAGAAGTTGCGAGTGCTGGGATCGTCGGAGCCAAGGCCAAGTAGATCTCCCGAGAGTTCGGCGGCGATTTCGTCCTGAGACTTTCCGTTCACAAGCATGAGTATAATATACTCTGCTAGGGCGGAGTCATCTGCACCGCCAGTTCCCCATCCAACCTCGACGAGTTTGGGCTGGATGGCGGCATTGAGAGCCTCGGCCAGGGGCGTGTTGAGGCTGACTTCGACGGGCATGATGAATGAGTGCGCAGTCGTAGTCGGGGGGAAGAGTTGTTTATGTGGTGAGATTGAGGTGAGATTTGGTGGCGGAAGAATTCGCCGTGAAGTTGGATCGGAGGCGAAGCTTTGAGTCAGGGACGCGTCTTTTGGAATAGGTAGAATGAAATAAATCGCGTCGCGTGAGCTAGTTCCTGGTCGCAATGTAGCAAAGAGCGCAGACGTCGAGTCGCTAGACGTGGGGTGATCTGGTGATGTTGCGACGTCGTACGAATCAGCAATGGAGCGAGGTTTTGGTTGATTCAAGATAGAGATGAAGTTGGCAAAGGTCTGCTTTAGGGACGCAGAAGTCGTCAAGAATGGGTCCGGGTCAGTGGAGTCACGTGATGGGGTCAATCAGTCATTGTTCCGTGCTTCATGCGGGTGTGACTCTGTTCTCTTTGTAATAAAGCTAGCACAACTGGCAGTCTTCCTGTTGTCCATTCACTGGCGTGCTGTCGCAGTGAACAGTGCTACGGTTTGGACTGATATCTATTGCTAAGCAAGCAAAGAGGCTCTTTCATTCGCGACAAAAAAAAGAAATTGATACACCATCACGGACCAGAAGCTTCGGTGACCAACGAATAAGAAGTACATGCGATTAGTCATGCCTTTGTGGCATTTACAATGGAACTCTCTTTATTGTCAGCTGTTGGCTTTTGTACGGAAATGTTGGTTGTTGTTCTGACGAAAAGATATACTTCTTTCTTCCCTCCTCCATTAAGATGAAGCTATTTATGGAATCATTATGAACACATCTCTTTGCTCAGTCATGTGAGAGTACCTAGAAATGACATCTGTTTCTTTGTACATACTACTCAAGCTTGTTTCCTCATAGCCTGAGAACATGCACCGGTATCCAATGCCTTGGATAACTACCTACCTAGCAAGGCTTGGGGCCAAAGAACGGTGCTGGCTAGCAGTGTAGATGTCAATGTCAACGTTCATTACCACCCAAGGTTACATTTCTCCTCTTTCCAAGTTCACCAATTGCTTTGTTACATCTAGTTTTTGGATGTCTTGATTGATGTCAGGTGGTAGCTTTTGGAGCTTTCCCCGAGTCTACTAACCCAGCCTGCCAACCCCAAGGTTAGTAGGTAAATTGGAGGGGTTGGAGTTGGATGAGACAACATGTCGCCACCCATGTGTGCCTGCCACTCTCAAGGAAAGGATTTGAAGCCCGCCTACGGAGTACATGGTCGGTACGTGTACAGTCGTTGTCAAGATATGGTCCGGTGCTATCAAGTATTGTTTTAATTACTAACTTAGCACCTTGCTGCGTGAACGAGAATATACGACAGCACACGACAGAGCTCCCAAGCTTACTGCATCGAGAGCCCCATCCAACCAAGATGTAGAGCATCAATCATGCTATGGGTCGTCAAAACCTGAGATTCTAGACCACAATCATCTCTCTGCAGATGCAGTGTGAGCAGCTGATGTAACATGAAGCTTCAGCTGCAGCAAAGAACCAGCCTCGTCCCCCCTCTACGAATCAAGCTGCCATAGTTCCCCTGGTGCTGAGGGGCTGTACCACTGCCGCTACTTGCTGACTGGTTCTCATCTATCTCACTATCCTCATCCTAATCCTTTTCACTGTCGGGCGGTAGTCTCTCAGTCTCAGCCCTGCTACTGTCGCAAATATAGCAACTGGCTGGCCATTGAGTCAATCATGTGCGGCCATTATTTATCTCACCACTGCAAGCCTCTCAAGTGCCGTGTCCTATGGCTCTAGATGACCCCGGCAGCTACTCTACTGACCGGAACTCGGCTGGGGGCTAGGTTGCAACGCGTGTTGAAGATCCCACTTACCCAACCTTGTCTTTGACGTATTTGAATCCTTGAAACCAATCCATCCATTCCTGTCTCTGACCGTTGGATACACCATCAATTAATTTACTGGCTTCTTCTTTCTCTCTGGTGCAGCCAGCACAAAAGGCCACAGCCAAACCATCTACAAACAGCAACAGCTGGAAATCTCGGGTGGTAGTGTAGTGTAACGTAACGTTGCGCGCACTTCAAGGTTGTCTGTCATACCCTTCCTCACCTCTCCTTCCTGCAGCTCCCGCTCTAGCTACTGTACTACATGTAGGCCCTGGACGGATAGCAACATCGAGCTATTGGATTGGATTGGCAGTGCAGTTACCTGCAGCTGTATATCGAAAACAAGCTCAACGCCATCCCATCAACTCAGCCTCTGTCGGGAGATAAATAATTCAACCCCGTCCAGCCAACTCAGCTCCAGCTCCAGCTCCAGCCAGGCTAGGGATCACCACTCATTCACTACCTTTTTACGAGACGAGGCGGAGCTGGAGGATCATCGCCAGTCTTATTAAACGGGGCCTGGCGCTTAAAATCCTCCGTCCTATTCATATCCACCCAAATCATCCATCCCTTTATACATACAGTACATAATACGCACTTATCCTCTCACCCAATTCACAATTTTACTCTGTACCTCTCATTTCTCATCGTAAAAAAGAAAAATAAAAAAAAAATAAAAAAAATCATCGGCGATATGTGGTCCAAGGCCAAGGCTCTCCTGGCCATCGCCGCCTTCACCCTCACTCCCGTCGACGCCATATGGCCAGTGCCCAAAAAGATCTCAACAGGAAACAAGGTGCTCTTTATCGATCAAAGCATCGATATCACCTACAATGGAGACTTTGTATGCTGGACACCCCCTGGTTCTGTTTTTTATTCCTGTAACCACTCCGTGCAACTTGATACTGAGACCTTGCTTGAAAAACAGATGCCCTACACTTATAACTACCAGCCTGATGCCGGTTCCAAGTTCAACAGCAAGCAGATCGTTCAGGCCGGTGTCTCGCGTGCTCTTCAAGCCATCTTCAACGACAACTTTGTGCCATGGAAGCTTCGTGAGCGCAACTCGGATTTTGAGCCGGATCTGCAGAAGAAGCAGTGGGTGAAGTCACTCAAGATTGTCCAAACCGAGGAGGATGACAAGAGCACTTTCAAGCCTCTTGCTGGCGAGGTTGATGAGTCGTATTCACTCACACTTTCTGAAAAGGGTGAGGCTTCTATCAAGGCCAAGTCATCCACAGGTATCCTGCACGGGCTCGAGACATTCTTGCAGCTCTTCTTCAAACACAGCTCTGGCACTTCATGGTACACGCCACACGCGCCTGTCACCATCCAGGATGCGCCCGAGTATCCCCATCGCGGTATTCTGCTTGACGTTGCCCGTAGTTTCTTCGAGGTTGAACACATTAAGCGCACCATCGACGCCATGTCCTGGAGCAAGCTGAATCGTCTTCACCTTCACATAACTGACTCGCAGTCTTGGCCTCTTGAAATTCCTGCATTGCCCAAGCTGGCAGAGAAGGGAGCATACCGTAAAGGCCTCACCTACTCTCCCGAGGACCTAGCCGGAATTTACGAGTATGGTATCCACCGTGGAGTCGAAGTGATCATGGAAATTGACATGCCTGGCCACATTGGTGTGGTTGAGCTTGCGTACAAGGATCTCATCGTCGCATATAACGAGAAGCCATATCAGTGGTGGTGTAAGGAACCACCCTGTGGTGCGTTCCGAATGAACAGTACTGACGTATATGACTTCCTCGACACCTTGTTCGAGGATCTCTTCCCTCGCATTTCACCATACAGCGCATACTTCCACGCTGGCGGCGATGAGCTCAACCACAACGACTCCATGCTCGACCCGGGTGTGCGCTCCAACAAGACTGAAGTCCTGGCACCTCTCTTGCAGAAGTTTGTTGATTACACTCACGGCAAGATTCGTGACGCTGGGTTGACTCCGTTTGTTTGGGAGGAGATGATTACTGAGTGGAATATGACACTCGGCAAGGATGTTGTGATCCAGTCGTGGCTCGGCAACGGCGCTGTCAAGGCCATGGCTGAGGCTGGTCACAAGGTCATTGACAGCGATTATAACTTCTGGGTGAGTGATGATTCAGTGTTCGTGAAAACGTGACATTTGCTGACTGATAATTGAAGTACCTTGATTGTGGTCGTGGGCAATGGCTCAACTTTGATAACGGCGAGGCTTTCAAGACCTACTACCCCTTCAACGACTGGTGCGGCCCCACCAAGAGCTGGCGCCTCATCTACTCACACGACCCTCGTGCCGGTCTGTCTGAGGAGGCTGCCAAGCTTGTCCTTGGTGGTGAGGCGGCAGTATGGACAGAAACCATCGACAGCGTCAACCTTGACACTATCGTCTGGCCCCGCGCCGCCGTTATGGGCGAGGTTCTCTGGTCAGGCCGAACCGACGCCTCAGGCCACAACAGATCGCAGTACGACGCTGCGCCTCGACTGGCTGAGCTGCGCGAGCGCATGGTGGCTCGTGGTGTAAGTGCGTCGCCAATCCAGATGCCGTTCTGCACACAGGGCAATGCAACCGAGTGCGCACAGTTTGAAGGATAAGGAAGCGGGCGATGTTATTCATGAATTTCCTTGTACATAGTTTGACTAAACAGCAATTAACAGAATCTTGTCGTACACTCTTGCTCAATAGTTTGCTTGCACTGAATCCCGAAACGGAGCCGGAAGGAATGCGGGGCCGAAGTCTCGGCACGGTGAGCGGAGCACGCCGGCTCCGAAAGAAGGCTTTGCGGGGCATGAAGTTGAAGATGAAGTCGAAACGGACGCGATTGTTACTCCGCATAATCCGCTCTTTCATTTATCGGTTCACCGCGGGCACCGTATGGGCTGCATGCTGGCATCTCGAGGCATCTACTCCGTACGCTAAGCCTTGATCGTCACTAGACCCGTTAAACCTTGGCATGTGAAGGGAATCCGGGGATGAGTAGGGGAATAGATGATTGGCTGAGCAAGGACAGCCAATGGCCTGACATGTATGATGGGTTACAGTAGCAACCGCACTCGTGAGCGTTCATTCGTTGGACCAGTTCTCTTTGTGCTGGACTAAAAATTGGGCTCGGGCTGGGCTGGGCTGGCTAGGCTGGTTGGTGTTTCGTGAGTTCAGGTTGAATGCGGATGTGGATATGGGCTTGTGCTCTGTAGATCAGGTTGCCGAATCGGGTATCCTGATCGTTAAGTTAAGTTCATCCCCGCCGGTGTTAGAACCGAGAATGGTTTTCCACTCCGACCTCGCGTTTTATTTAGCTTTTAAGAACGAAAGTAAATTTCGAGATGAGATGAGAGTAGAGTTTGTAAAATCTGGGGAAATTGTTGTAAGTCATTATAGTTCTGACCAACCTTGACTCTCAGAGGTTTGGCTTGCGAGACCATTCACAGCCAAGGCAAGGCTAATGAGCCAAGGAAGAACAAACAACACCAACGCATTGAGAAGCAATAACTAGAGGAATCCGGCATCCCATCGCTGATTTGAAACATCAATTACCCCGCCATATCATGCAAAGCGAAAAGCCCTCCTCCCCACCATACAGAGGTCATGCATATGAAAATCCCCTCTTGATCACTAACATCGCCTCGGTACGAAGCCAGGTGTTTCGTTGATACCATACCGCTTCAGGGAAGAGATTGTAAAAGTGACGTCTTGTCTTGCATTTTGCCCATAATAAATCCTCGGAGACGGAGACTCGGTTATCATGGCATTTCCGTTCCTCCAACAGTTGCTGTGCTACGATACTAGCCTATCCAAGATGCAGAGCATGGGCAGGGAGTTATATTTATAAGCTTCTAGATCCATAACTAACGACGGCTGCGGCCATTGGGTTCTGCACCTATCTAGTCCTCGTCCGTGCTCTTGATGCTCGGATAGATCCAACCACACATGACTAGAAGCGTTACCCACACTCTATAATTGCTCGAACCCCAGGATACTATTTCTACCAGACAAACTTTAGCTTGTTGAGTTTGACCTCCTACTACTTAGAAATTGGTAGATCTCTTCAATCTTTCAGCATGGGTGTCGTGGAAGCTCTTCTGGAGCAAATCTCCGTCGAGACCGCATTCATCGTCCTCTTCATCGCCTATGGAGTCTATTCTATCATCTGCCGCATTGACGAACACCGAAGAATTAGACGCCTCGGTCGCTATGGACCTCAACTGAAAACATATGCTCCCTGGAGTAAGTCAAATCCCACCCTAGCTTGTTGAGCCCATTCACATTTATCCCTTCCAGGCCTTGATCTCGTCGTGAGATTCGTCAGATCGACCGTCAAACACAACAACCTGGCTTCCTGGAGAGATGGTATCTTTGGACCCTTGAACTCGTGGACGGCTGAGGCTCGTCTTCTTGGTGTCCGAACAATCTTCACCGCCGACCCAGCGAACCTCAAGGCAATATTGGCAACCCAGTTCGTCGACTACGGCAAAGGACAGCCGTTCCACGCAGAATGGAAGGACTTTCTCGGTGATAGTATCTTCACTACTGATGGCCCTTCCTGGCATGCTAGTCGACAGCTCATCAGGCCTCAGTTTAGAAGGGACCGTGTGAGTGACTTGCACTGCTTCGAGGCCCATATGCAGACTCTTTTCAAGGCCATTGCGAACCGAGGACCACTTCAAGGCGAGGGCCAATTTGTCGATATGAACAATACAGATGGAAAGGTCTTGGACATCAGTGATTTATTGTTCCGCTATACTCTCGACGTGGCTACTGAGTTTCTTCTCGGGTGGGATGTCAAGTCTCTCACGTGAGAAACCAACACAACAAATGATATGATATGGATCATTCACTGACATATACAACTCAGGACACCAAAGCAAGAATTCGCAGAAGCCTTCAACGAAGTCCAGCACATTCAAAACATCATCGCTCGCGTCGGGAAACTTCGCCACATCATCCCCAAGTATCGTTTCTGGCGCGGTCTCAACACGGTCAACCACTTCATCAACTTCTACATTGAACGTGCACTCCGTCTAAGCCCCGAAGAGTTGGCTTCCAAGACTAAGGACGATCACAGCTATACGTTTCTGCATGCACTTGCTGGCTTTACACGAGACCGTACAGTCCTCCGTGATCAGATAATCGCTGTTCTGCTTGCGGGGCGAGATACCACTGCTGCGACGCTATCATGGGCTCTCTATGAACTTGGCAGATATCCTAATGCTGTGAAAAAGTTGCGCGCTGAGATCGTTTCCACGCTTGGAACTGAACGCACGCCAACATACGATGATCTCAAGAGTATGAGTTATCTCAAGGCTGTCCTCAACGAAACTCTTCGTCTATACCCGGCTGTTCCTTTCAACGTTCGTCTTGCTCTCAAAGATACGACCCTTCCTCGAGGCGGCGGTCCAGATGGTTCTGAGCCACTCCCCGTTCTGAAGGACTCGCCAGTTGCATATTCCACCCTCGTCATGCAGAGGCGTTCGGATCTGTATCCTCCTATCAGCGATACATTTGCCGATCCTCAGATCTTCAGCCCAGAGAGATGGGCCCACTGGCATCCTAAGCCCCATGATTATATCCCTTTCAACGCCGGTCCTAGAATTTGCATCGGTCAGCAGTTTGCTTTGACTGAGATGAGCTATGTTCTGGTCCGCCTGTTCCAGAAATTTGATCGTGTGGAGAGTCAGATGAAGGACATTGATGGAGGTGAGCCGCTCCTCAAAGCAGACATTGTCTTGTCACCAGGTCAGGGAGTCAAGGTTGCATTCTGGGAAGCCCAGGATTAGTCTTTTGGTGTTATGTGAATAATGATGATTGCGTGGACGATGCACAAATTCGATAGCACGATATGAGATGCTCGTACTTATAATTCTTTTCCCATACCAATTGGCTGATGTCTTCTTGAACTGTCTTAATCTTCAATCTTGTCCCTGCTTCCAGCAACTGATTGCCAAGACAAAGTCTACTTCCTACCAAAGCTATCTCTTACAGCCTTTCCGAATCTTTCAATTGCCTTGTTCATATTCTCAGGGGTTGCAGATGCATATGTCGCTCTGAAGAAGAGTCCCGGTGGCGCCTTGTCCTTCTCAGTCAAGAACCACGAGCCCCGGGCGATAAGAACACCATTCTCGATACAGGAGTTGAAAATCTCTTCTTCGATATCGACGATGCTTCGCTTTCCTGCTTCAGGATGCTTTGTATGATCAATATTAATCCACATCTTTGAGAGTTAGTTGACGATTTCCATACGGATCGATGCGGAGCACTTACAAACATGCCAGCGACAGGAGGAGTCCAACTAGCAAGATCACTAGGTAGATGATCTTCGCAAGCGGCCAGAAGAGCATTGCGCTTCTTTGTATACTCCAGTCGCAAATTCATCAGCCATCGTAGGTAACCCTCGTGTCCCCATGTCTCATCAAGCAACTTATACAGAACGACCTGGGAGAAGCCACTGGGCCCCTGGCTTGCGACTTCAGCGTGTCGAATATACCTCTCAACAATTTGTTCCGACGCTGTTATCCAGCCAAGACGAGAGCCTGGCACGAGAACCTTTGAGAAGGAATCCATACGCATAACTCGTCCATCGACATCGATGCTTAGAAGTGAGGGGATCAGAGATGATACAAACTCCTCAACCGTCTCTGGTGGTGGAACTTCTGGCTGGTCGCGACCCGTGTAGGGTTGCATCTGGAGAAAGTAGTATGGCTCATCTTCGATGATGTATAGATCATGCTTTTGCGCCACTGCATACACGGCCTTTCGTCTCTCGGTTCCCTGTGTTGCGCCTGTGGGATTCTGTCCTGAAGGAACAGTATACAACACATGAGGCTTCCTCGAACCTCGTTCTTTAGCATCCCAGTTTGACAAGAGCTCATCCATAGCCTCGGGGACGAGGCCCTCTTCGTCAATCGCCACGCCAAATGCCTTCACACCAAGAGGACCAACTGTTTCCAGGGCAGTCGAGAAGCTGAAATCTTCAGTGAGTATTGAGTCGCCACGATCCTTGTCACAGAACATTCGCAACGCCTCTTCTAATGCTCCGGTGCTTCCGATCGTCTGGCAAACTTTCCAGTCTGCATAGGGAGGGTTATACACAATCTCAGTGTGTTCAGTCAAGTATCTCATCATCTGCGGGGACCCCGTGGCTTGGCCGTAGTTGCAGGCGATGGACAAGTCATAAGTGCCTCCGCGATCTCTCACGTCATATTTTCCAATTGTTACAGTTTGACCCGATTCTTCGGTCTCTTTCTCGGAGAACTTTGGTGCGACGGGAACTTTGAAACCGAGTTCAGCGATGGGGAAAACTTCACTGGACGGCAGGCCACCGCCCAGTGAGATAAGGCCAGGTTTCTTCATATAGCGAGCTGCTTGCTTGAGAGTGCATGGTTCTCGCACTCTACTCTCATGGCTCAAATGGTCTGTAGACATGTGTAAGCTATATTTATGAAATCCGAGGTGTTTTCTTAGTACTTACTATCCCATCGCTTGGACTTGGGTAGTCCGGTAGTCTGTCACTGCAATGAGCTTCAGAACAATTGTCACTCCAGCTCCTCAACTCACCGGTCCTTTGAACATGTCACTATCTGAAGCAGCAGCAACTCCAGCCACGAGCTTTCCCGCTTTCAGCCGTCTCTCCTTCACGGCATCGATAGCGGAGAGCTGCTGTGAGGTATCATAATGCGCTGGACGGGCAGCAGGGGCAGCCTCAGCGCTTGACAGACATCGCGATGTGGTATGAAGTGAGCGACCATGTCGAACCAATGGCCCAAACCGCGATCCTCTCACAGCTGGGAGCATCATGAAGGTATGTGAAGGTATGAGATGCTGTGTACCGTGTAAGTGGAGCTGGCTGAGGGGTTCGTGGAGGTTCAAGTAACAGGGGGGGGTTAAGATTTAGCAAGATGTTGAAGGGAGAAACTCGCTACTCGAAACTCATTGAGAACAGAAATAGGAGGTTGTCAAAATACAAAAGGGTGTCTTATTAATCCCCTTCGGAGCCGGGAGATGCACCAAACGTCGCCGGTGCCGGGCTTCCCAGTTCCCGCCCGATCTTAGCCGGCTGTATCCCAGATACCCTACACCGGAGCTCCGGGCTTGGGAGCGGGGTTGTGTCATTGACGCCTCACGAGGTCAGAACTCTTTATTCAATTAGTTATCTATTACGTACGCTTGGTCTGCATATTTCGCTGTGCTACGTTGCGCGTGACCATGGTCAAGGAGCGGTGGCCACTTGTTGCTTGAGCCTTCATGCCAAATAATCGCTACGATATCGGCACTTGACCACGCCCTTTGAATTGTCACCTACGCCCAGTTGCCTAGTGTCGTTCCTAGCGGGCTTATCTCACGCCTTCAACCACGACGAGATAGACTACCCCGGAATGATAAGAGAATGTATCCTCTTTGGGCCTATGGCCAAACTGATCCACCCGCGAACGATGCTGCAGCTCTGTCGTTGCATAGAAAACGATAACGAGATCTTACATAGTGGATGAGTAGACTATCATTCAACAAGATTGCAGAAAGCTCCAAAATATTCAAACCAACACTCAGAAATAGGTATGTGTATCATATATCCAGTTCACCATTGTCGCAGGCTCTTATCTTTGTATGGTCAACATAATCGCCAGCGGGCTTTACACCAACCATAATGCAAAGAAAAGCAAGGTATTGTAGGATTGACCCGAATGTTTACAACTCCTTTCTGGGCAGTTAACATACCCTTATCCATCGCAATCTCAGACTCAGACTCAACTTATTCATTCAGTCGTGACTGAATATGCAGGCATACAGCACTTGCAACCATAGCCAAACATGTCGCCCAAGATACATGAACCAGCATGACATAGTCGAAACCTGCACCAGTACATTTTCCTACCAGTATGCCGAAAGACACGCAGGCTGCAAAGATGAGGGACATGTTAGAGTCCCGAAGGCGTCGCCGATGAAGAAATGAAGCAACCGAACAACCGTAGATGATACAGGCTGTGAGCACTTGCCACTGAGAAAGCCTGATCAGCGATTCGGAGCGCGCTGTCTGCGGCCAGGCCTTACACCAACCAAGACGTCAGTTTCTATCTCCCGAAAGCAATATGTGCATCAGATCCAAACCTCCCATGAGATTGCCAAAGCAATCGTGAACTCAGTCAAACTCACCGTGTCTGGTAAATGAGTGGTTGGGCGCATTTGGTACATGAACTCTGACATGACCCAAGCGCTTCCACCTGCTGGTAGAAGCTCAACCACATCGGCAACGAATGGGATGAGCGACACATGGCGGACAGAGCCTTTTTCAGACGGTTGAGACTTTCCATTCGAATAAATAGTCATGAGAAGCGAAGAAGTCCCGCACGAAGGGAAGTGTGTTGCGAAGGTGGTAAATCAGTCTCAGGCCAGACAACTTTGCTCTCTTCTCCAGACGTTAAATCATTGGGTCCATGTAGTCTTATAAGTAGTCCTTCCCGGACCAAAGAGGATGCTGGGCATCCTTACCTGGACAGCAACACAATAAGCGGGCCTCAATCAACCTGGGTATAGTTGATATAACGATCTGCCATCCGGCGACGCGGAGAGAATTTCCATGCGTCGTTATGGGATAGCATGGAATGGACCAACAGCACTCTTGACACAGCCATGATTCCCAAGACTTTCCTTGGTTTGATGACTCCATGCCTAATGATTGTGCTGATGTTGGGTAGAAATAGTTGTAAGGCATACTCAGCTCAGAAGATGTGAGATAACGTCAGCCAATCGTTTGAGCCTCATATGGTTCGCCCGCCCAACACTCAACCACAAACCGACTGCTTTGCCTCGTACGTGGGCCAACTCAATAGGCTCATATTACGTTACGTGTGAGGAAAGCACGGAAGCGGCTAATTTGGGAAAATTCCAAATGAATGCCTCACGTCTAAGACTTGATGGCGAGCCTATCATCCCAGGATGCAGCTTTCTTGAGGCAAACAGACGAACATGATTTGGCTGACTGCTGCATTCACCACTGGTATCCATTGTTTCGTACCAGTGGCGAGGATCCGACACTGGCTAGCTTCGGGCTTTGCGATGGGCGTCCATGAATATAAGAACTTTGATACGGCCAGAATCTCAAATCAACGGCATTGTTCCTTGGTCTGATTTCATTGTCTGTCTCGAGTCAACGTTATCACTCCAATTTCAAAAGCAGTTTTGGGCTGCTCCCTCCCTCTCCTTTCAGCCCAATCTACTCATTGCCATGGACAACATGCCTAACATAGCAGGTAGTTTCATATGGCGAATTGTACGCCATGTCGCAATCATCTTACCCGCGGGGACTCTCCTTGGTGCTGGCGTTGCCCTGGGGTTACCCCCGCACCCTCACTTGGATGCTGCGTAAGTCTGTTTGTTCTCGCCAGAGCTTTTATGCTGATGATGTCTAGAATCTTCTCGTTGCTAGCCGTGTCTGCCCTGGTTTCTTTTCTCTTGCACGGACCGGCTTTTCAGCAGTAGGCGCCTTGGACTGGGAATCGGAAGAGAAGCTGACAACTGAGTCACAGAGCCCGTCTCGGCACTATCGCTGGCCTCGTTGCACTTAGCTGCATCATTTCTCAGTCACACTGCTTCACGCAATCCCCAAAGTCAAGAATCGAGATCATGGTCGGGCTTCGAGATTATATCCTGAAGATGGCCGTAGTCACATCCGTGATAGCCATGAGATTGACGGCAATGCCCAGAAACAGACAAGAAACCGCGGGGATGATTGAAGAGGGAGAGCACATCTCATCCATGGGTATTGAACGATATAAATCTCTGCGCAATCTAAGCACAAAACTGTCCTGGGACTTGGCTTCCACCGCAAGCCATGCAGGTCTGCTCTCCAACATAGGCTCACTGGATTTCAAATTTATGTCTGGACCCAAATCCCATGATTCGGACCGTTCATCTGGTAAAGACTCGGACATTACACTGTCATCTGATATGAAAGGCGAGCCGACCCGGAACATGGATATCATTGAATGGACCACTGCCATAGGCTCTGCCACACTCGAAACCAAAGGGCCCCTTCTCAACGCAGACAGTACTGCAGAAGGATACGGCGTAATGCGTTGAGGCAGGAGAATTTCATGTCAACGGAGCTCTGCCTGTTTTGACATTGCGAAGAAGCCCGGAATTATAATACTTAAAGGACCATGGATATTGCCTCTTCCAGAACAGGACCTAGCCTGGAACAAAGGACCACGAGGGTACTCGCAAATTAAGACCCATTGACTTTTGAGCGTTGTGTTTGCTGGACTGATGTTGCACCTCTTCAAAAGCGAGTGTCAATCTTTGTCTTTTCTTTTTTTTTTTTTTTTTTTTTAAATTCGACTTATTAAACCCCTTCTGACCGTGGCTGGCTCAAGGATTTGTGCTTAGGATTAACCAAGGACTGCTTGGCAAAGGACTCCAGGTGCCGAATGAACCCATGGACTACGGCCGTAAACTTTGCTCAAGGCGAGACGGGCTTGCGGGACGATAGAGTCAGATGTGGTGCGTGTATTTTATTCATTCGTGTCGTTGGCTCAATGAGTATAGATGTGTATATATCCTTAGTAGATGATAGGGTTTCTAGCAACACAATATGAGGAAAGGAAATGAACGTCGCTGCATTTGTTGCTATTTGGGTACCTGAATTCGGCAATGAAGAGAATCTGACATTATTTTAATCATGCCAGTGAGAGGAATGTTGTGATAGTGAATATAAAGGTAGCAAGGTTTCGTATCGTCCAGGGGTGACAGGAACGGAAGGACGGAAACGCAAACTTACATAAGCCAAAAACCACCAATCAGACTCCTTTATGACAACATCGCCAGGAGCTCATCCGCGACGACAGTGACAACCCACTATCATCTTCAATATCATCATACCTGAACAATATCATAAGTCAATGGCACGAGGAGCCATCCCTAGAGCTAGATAGCGCGCAGGGTCATGTTTGAGTCTCTGCTGCAGCGAAACCCTTCCAATCGAAGCGCTGGTCCCCCAAAACCACCGCGCATTTACAGCTGTTGGACCCTTTAGCTGAGGAGCTAAGCTACCGCCATGTATTGGCCCATTGGAACACCACGCATCCATGCTACCAGCAGCAGTCGAGCTCCAGCCTTTAAGCTTGTCGTTTCTCCTGATGGTCTCACGAGCCCCTCCGATTCCAGTCTAACACCATCGCCTGGTCCTCCAACTTCTCAACCTCAAGGTCATACCATTGATGACCTGGACTCTCAACCACCACCGACCCCAATAACACCAGGAATCCGGCCTGTCGAGCACGATGACTATACATCAAGTAGACCTCCGCAAGCTTCTGAAATTACCGAAACAGGAGGAATCCCCGTTAAAGATCCCATACTGGCGTTGCGAGTTTCACGTTCCGGTAATCTGTTCGCCGTTATCACAACCACTTCCATTACAGTCTGGCAGACCAAAGTAAGACCTGCAAGACATTTTTCGCCCACTCGCACTTCATGCTGACCGAAATAGCCTGCTGTTATCCTAGCTGTGGTTATTCGATCAGATTATTCCCTGGAAACGTACGGCAGAAATGTCGACCTGTTACTGAGACCTGACGCCGCCATCCTCGTTATACATACAGACCAGGGCTATCTCATCACTTACTCCTTGGCTACTGATCCCGACTCCCGCGTATACAAACCTCATTTCACGAATTACAGCAACGTTCAGCGAAGGAGACAGAGTCTTATCGGAAGCCTCACCGGCCTGCCACCAGAGCAAATATTATGGGGCGCTGGCGAAGGCCCAGGGGTTCGCGACCTCAGTGTTCGCTTTAGAATGGTGATTAAGGTCGATGCCGGAATTGAGAGTGCGCTCGCTCTTGACGACGAGCTGATAGTTGCAACAAGGAAGCCTGCGGCTGTGCAATGTATCCGCTGGACACCGGACAGTACGGGCTCACAGACGAGAACCGAGATAATTAGTAGAATGGGATGGATCGAGAAGAAGGCAACCATCGTTGAGATGACACATGACCGTCCAATGAACCTCTTGACATGGATTACGAGCAGCGGACGAGCGTATGCGGTTCAACGCTACAATCATCGAGCAGAGAGCAGTCAGGCCGATGACGGGGATGCTAAGCGACTTTTCAAAGGCCACTGTTTCCATGTTCCCCAAGGCGAACACGATCGCGCCACTGCGGCGGTTATAAATGCAAGGTTTTCTCTCATAGCCGTTGGTTGCTGCGATGGGACAGTACAGGTATACTCCGTCCGTGACTATGCAGGCAACATCCCTCATTCACATACCCATCAAGTCCCTGTGTCAACGGCATCTTCGGGAGCATTCACTAGTCTGAGTTACTCACCCGATGGTTACTGCCTTTTTGCGGGGTTTCAGAAAGGCTGGTCTACCTGGAGTATGTTTGGCAAGATTGGAAGTCATAGTTTTGGATCTGAAGAGACAACCTCACGCGCCAACGGAGAAGAATGGCTATCTGGAATTTCCGAGGCTACTTGGGTAGGGGGTGGCTCCGAGATTCTGATGACAGGACGCAAGCACGAAGCTATATGGTCCCTGGAGATGGCCAAGAATGCCGTTACTGGGTGTTATAATGAGGCAAATGTCTTCCGGACCGTGCTGCAGACTCCTTCCAGTGTGATGATCTACAGAGGTTATGATGTTCCAGATCTTACCAGCATTTCGGCAGAGCCATTCCTATGGCATACGGCAAAGGTCCCTCCCACATACCTCTTGAACCAATGGCCGATACGGCAGACTGTCATCTCTCCCGATGGTCGCTACGTAGCTGTAGCCGGCCGACGGGGACTTGCCCATTACAGCGTCAATAGCGGCCGCTGGAAGACATTCGCCAACGAGGCTATGGAGAATGAGTTCCAGGTCAGAGGCGGCATGTGCTGGCATCAACACATTCTTGTTGCTGCAGTAGAAGCCAACAGAAGATTCGAGCTACGACTGTTCTCGCGCGAGACAGCACTCGATTCGGCCCAGATACTACATACTCAGACAATCCCAGCCCCTGTGGTCCTTGTGACCACCTCTGGCGAGGACTCGCTCCTTGTATACACCTACGAAAACTTACTGTATCACTTTATCTTTACCCCACATGGAGGCTCTATACGACTCATACAAGTAGGCCAGATTGCGTTTCACGGCATTGTCAGATCTCCAGCTCGAGTGAGGGGACTGAGCTGGATATTGCCCGACACGCAGTTAACAGATGGCGACCCTTCTCAGGATGTTGCCGTTGCCTCGGTGATCTTTCTTGTCGACGGAAAGCTTGTACTACTCCGGCCGTCCTTAAACGACGAGGGCCAGCTGAAATATGACATGCGTGTCATCGCACAAAACGTGGAGTACCACGCCAGTGTCCGGGATCAGCCGTTGCGAAACGTGAACCGGCAGCTCGAAGACAACCCCTTACGGAATGGACCGCCAGCACTAAAAGACTCTCTCTGGGTATTTGACGGAATGGAGCTCAAGGCATGGCCAGACATCAGCCAAGTTCTAGATGCGGCTGGAGACAATGGCAAGGAACCACCATCTCCGGTCTCTATTCCCGTCGACTTCTACCCCCTATCAGTCCTTTTGGAAAAGGGCATCGTATTGGGAGTTGAATCGGATCTTGTCCAGCGTCGCGATGTGAACTTCTCGTATTTTCATTTCGCCATCAGGGTATGTTTTCAAGCGTCCTGTTGTAATAAACTAGCTGACAATGACCAGACACATCTCATACTTCCAGACTTACTGCGGTTCTATCTAAGGCAAAGCAGATCAGTTGAAGCCTCGAACCTGGCCCACCAGTACAAAGAGCTCGAGTATTTTGCGCATGGGCTTGAGATATTGTTACATCGTGTGTTAGATGAGGAAGTTGACACATCCCCGAAGCCTGTTGATGCCGTGCTACCTCGCGTTCTATCCCTTTTATCCTCATTCAAGGAGTACCTTGATATTGTGCTGCAGTGCACACGGAAGACCGAAGTTCGTCAGTGGAAGACATTGTTTGCATACCTTCCGCAGGCACAAGAACTCTTTGAAGAGTCTTTGCAAAGAGGTTCATTGAAGACAGCAGGTGGGTACTTAATTATATTACATACATTGGACGAACTGGGGTCCTCAACCGAACAGTCGGTGCGACTTCTATCTCGCGCCATGAGGGAAGGCGATTGGGAATTGTGTAAAGAACTTGCACGGTTCTTGGCAGCTATGGATGAAACTGGTGAAACGTTGCAAGAAGCCATGAGGATGGTGGAGGTATCACTTAAGCAAGAATCGGGACAGGACAGTATCGGAAGTCGACTCCAGATTCCGTCATCGCGCGCAACAAATGGAGGAGGGAGTGGTTTGACCAGCGGCGACGAGGACGGGACCTCGGAATCAGATAGACGGTCTGGTAGCGATGGAGGTAGTGTCGCCTCGACGATCAGTGCCACCTAGAAAGTTAAAAAGGGCTTGGATCGACTGTTCATTTTGGGATTATCTTTTGATAGCCACTGGAGTTTACGATTGGGAATGGTGGCATGCGGTGATAGGAGTACCATTGTTTTGCTATCTTGGAAGATGTCATAATCACTACGGCTAATTGACTGAAGCGAGTGATGCTGCAGTCGAACTATTTAGTTCATGATAAATACCGATGTCATTTTAATTGTCAAGTGACTAATGATTGTACCAACTAGGCTTATTTCGATGCATCATCAAGTCGTGATGTTTCTTTGGTGTTGAGATGAAGCTCAAATTCGGGACATGTACCCCGCCAGGTCACGTTACCCTATCGCCTGGTGGCCCATCCTGTTCCAGCTCGACCGTAGACGGGGACGCAACGCAGAGACAGGATGCAGAGACGGCTTTTGCAACCCCACCGTCGAGAGGCCCAAACCAGAGCAAACCAGACCAAAGCATAGACTACCGACGACCAGGTCAGGGATTAACGAAACACGATATTTACGATACCATAACGATACGATCTCGACGAAAATACATTCTCCAACGCACACTGGTATTACCCACTGCGCACCTGTCAACAACCAAGCCAGCGACTTCACAAAGCTGGGACATGGTCGCTCGTTGTTGAGCTACCTTAGTCAATAGCTTCTCTATATTTCTTTTGCGCCCAGCATGATGGATGACTACGTGAGCGAGTCGGATAGCGACTATACAAGTTATTGGCGAGACTGGGTGAGTGCCTCCAGCAATTGTCGAACCATGGAGGCAACGCGCTCTTGTTATCGCTGTCCGCCATCGCCATCTTGTTGTTGAACGGATAGCGGCCATACAGAGGCGTGGGGTCACGGGGTTCTCCTATTATCGTCTTGGAATTCCATGGGCTAATCACGGATCCTTGCAGTTCATCTCATCGAGGGGTAACGAGTACTTTTGCGAAATCGACGAGGACTACCTTACGGATAGGTTCAACTTGACAGGCCTTAACACTGAAGTCCAGTACTATCAGTATGCGCTGGATCTCGTCACCGATGTCTTTGATCTCGAGTGCGACGATGAGATGCGCGAGGCCATCGAGAAGTCTGCGAGGCACCTTTACGGTCTTGTGCACGCCCGTTACATCGTTACAACAAGAGGCCTAACAAAAATGGTGCGTGCATATTGGCTAGATATCGAGTACCACTCTGCTGACATGCAAAAAAGCTTGACAAGTATAAGAAGGCTGAGTTTGGGAAATGCCCTCGTGTCATGTGCCACTCTCACCCCCTCCTCCCAATGGGTCTCTCTGATGTGCCCAACATGAAACCTGTTAAGCTCTACTGCGCTCGCTGCGAGGATATCTACAACCCCAAGTCCTCAAGACACGCTGCTATCGACGGCGCCTACTTCGGCACATCTTTCCACAACATCCTTTTCCAGGTGTATCCCGCCCTCATCCCAACTAAGAGCGTGGAACGCTACGTCCCTCGCGTGTACGGATTCAAAGTGCATGCTTCGGCCGCTTTGATTCGCTGGCAGAGCGCCAAGCGCGACGAAATGCGCCGTCGTCTTCGCAAGCTTGAGATCGACACTGGCTTCCGTGACGAAATGGAGGACGAAGAAGAAGACGACGAGGAGCTTGAATTCGAAGGTATAGATGGTCGTATGGCTGTTGTGGAAGGCCTTTAGAGGGCTCTTGTCTCATACCCTGAGGAGAGTGCTAGGATAGGTACTGCTGATAGAATCAGAGTCATACCGACTGGCACCAAAGACGATCCACACGAATTCGCTCAAATGGACATGAACGACGGATATGAACGAAACTTCCCTGAAAACATTCCTCGTATTCTCGCACTTATTTGGGGTTGTTGAGTGGACACGAATCTGCTTCTGCAAAGGCATTCGCCGTCTCTCGGAGGCAACAAGAGCAGTTATATTGTTTCCGAGGCTGTTGGTCGGGTTCTGGATTGGCGTTTGGCGGCAAGTCAAATGGACTGGATTGGGCCGGTATAAACAACGAAGGAGTGTGAAATGTTTTATTTTTCTCTTGAATTATAGCTGTTCAACAAGAAGCGTCTTTTTTTCCCCTGTTAATGCATTTGGTCGTGAATCTCACTGATCGTCCGCCGGTTGTGAACCCTTGCTCTGAAATGGCAAGCAATTATTTTGATATCTTACTGATAGTCACGTTGGTTGAGGTTGGTATCAATCGGTCGTTTCGTTGTTCGTATCATGTCGTGTCAAAAAATCAAGTGGTCTATCTGCCCGCAAGCTGTTCGCTGTCCATTCATTACAAACAAAAATTCAATCCTGACCGATCTCCATAGGTGTCACCTTTTCCCTGGGACCTGAATATACCATCCATCTGAATTACATACATATACACATGCCATCACTGCATATCTTGCTGTAAAGCAAAACCTTCCTTAGATTGCGCTATTCCGCGGTTCTAGACACGATTCTCAGCATAATGGGCGTCACCGTACCGGTTTTCAGTGAACCGCTCATCAGGGAACCTGTTTTCTAGTCGATCAGAATCATCCATCCTCTGTAGCTCCACGTCTTGGAAGTTTTGGCTGGGCCTAGGCTCTTGGTCTGTATTCTGGCGAACATTTCGTTGAGCGAGGGCAGATGTCATGGGTGGGTATGATGTATCTCCAGAATGGCCCACGTCGCGTCGAGGAGAATATACGCCGAGCTCCTCGTCTGTACCAGCATAGCCTTGTCGCCCAACACCTGCCCAGAACGCACGTTCATCACTTCGAGGACCCCATGCCCAGCCTGCACCAGCACGAATGGGCAAGTGATAATATCGGAACGCAAAAATGGCGGCAACCAGACCCATCAAGTAGCCAAAGAGAATATCAAAGCCGTGGTGGCGGCGGTCGTGCCAGCGCGAACCAGCAATGAAGATTGAGACACCAAAGGGGAGAAGGCCAAGAGCAAGGAGGTAAATCGGGGGCGCAGCAGCTTGGCGACGCAGAGATTGGACCTTGGCATTATCTTGTCCTGCGCGTTCCTTTGTAGGAACAGAAGAGAATGATCCATCTGGGCCGCGGGCGCGCGAGGGCTCGTAGGGATCGACGACAGAGCCGGTGTGGATTCGAGAGGGGAACGCCGCATGGCTGGCTGCTCCTGCTACGGCAGCAGCGGAGGGCATCACGAACGGAATAGTAACTGCAAACTTGCTGGCCATGAAGAGCGAGGCGTAAATGAGGCCACCGGCGGCAGACGACGAGTGGCCGCTAGGGTATGAGCGGAAACCGTCGTCAATCTTGTACTTGTCCGTTTGTTGGCAGATATCGGCCGAGACAAGCTGTCCTGTCATGCTCTGCCACTTGAAACCACCAACGACATACTTGTCGATGTTTTTCCAATCAGGATCGCAGCGGGCAAGGAGATCCGGTCGAGGCTTGCCAAACAGATTCTTCATTGAGCTCGTGAAGAACCATGACAGCGTGAGAGATAGGACGAGGCCGAGGACACCAACATGAAGCTCCCAAAGCTTGCGCTGCCAGATAAGAGTCTTTGGGGTACCCTTAGGTACAGTCGGGCCAGGAACGAAGATTAGGGAGACGACGGCAACAATGACGAAAGGAACGCCAATGGCGAGGATGAACAAGAGGTAAGCGGGGACGAGTTCATGTTCGGC